>RJWM01005625.1:0-90425 GCA_004363535.1 Dasyprocta punctata
TGTAATAGCCAGATCTTGGAAACAACCCAAGTGCCCATCAATCAAAGAATGGATAAAAAAGATGTGGTATTTTTATACAATGGAGTACTACTCAGCTATTAAGAAAGATTGCATTGAGACTTTTGTAAGTAAATGGTCACGACTTGAGACCATACTCGTAAGTGAGATAAATCAAACCCACATGTGTAAATACCGTATTATCTCCCTAGTGTAAGAAACGGAAAAGTATATATGATCCAAAATCTATAATAAATACTACGTAAGGGTGAAGAACAGCTCAAAGTGCAAGAGTAACTGGGAAGGGAAAAGGCGGAAAGAGAAAAGGGAAGAGGAAAAGATATAAACCTGTATATATGTTTATGTAAGATAACTAGAATGAACACACTGTTGAATCTATTCGTTGTGAACAGTTAATGCTCATATGATTAATTTTACATGTTAATGTAAGTAACCATTTTAAAGATAACGATGCACAATATTGCAAGCATTGTCAAGTTTCTGTCATCCGATTTTGTAAATCTGCAATGTTACTGTAGTGTATTTACTCTAGTTGTTTGTTTGTCTCTTTTGCTTGTTGTTTTTGTTTTATATGTCTTTTTTTCTGTTTTTTTCTTCTCTAAAATAAAAAAAAAAGAAATGAGTCACTTTATCCAGTCTACACTCAAGAGGAAGGAATTTGAAACTGAAAATTCCAGGAGTGAGTGATCAAAGATATCAGTCTTAGAAGGCTCCTCACCAGATAAGTAGAATTTTATCCAAACCCACATGGCAACTGCAAAGGCAAATATTAACAAGTGGGAAGACTCATCTAGAGATAAATTCATAAATATATGCATACTATTGTAAGAAAAACTGAGATTTTCATCTAAGATTATATTAGATTATAGCCCACCCTAGTTATTATGAAGATTATACTACAAATCTACGTTTCCAAATAGCATCCCTGAAAACCAAGACTCTCATGATTCTATTCCCCAAGAAACAAATTAGCATACAAGCAAGAACTGAAACTATAAAATATCCTGGAATTTGAAAAATGGCTGGTGCAATTTCAATTAAAAAAAACTCTCCTCTAATCATAACAAATATGAGAAGGCCTCAGTGCATTAAATATTTCTCTTTAAGTTTATATAGTGACCTTAAGCAGTCATTACATTAGGACCATAATTCCCCCAACACGTGGCTTCCATTCTCTCAGCACTCAGTAAATGCACTCCTTTCCACAGATGGCCAGAAAGGGTTCCACAGCCTGTAGTTTTTACTGGTCCTTCATAGTATAAATTAGATCACCTTTTTCATATCCTTTTGTAAGCATCAAAGCTCAGACCAAAACAAATAAAAGGTCTATTTTCTGGCCAGCAGACAATGGAGTCAAAGATAAAAGATTCATTTTGGACACAGAAGTAAACAATTTAGTTGAATGCCAACTGAATTCCTAATTTCAAGATGAATTTGTAACAGCTGATATTCTGTAAAAAAATTATTGCCATTCGATTGCAAATATTAAGGCCACACTTCCAAAAGTAAAACAGAAATTTTGTGTATGGCATATTTGATGTCATTACTTTTTAAAGAAATTTTGAAATAGATTTAAAATAGGCTGTGTCCAACTATACCCCACATTCCAGAAACCAAATGTCAATAAAAACTGTGTTAAAAACAAATAATATTGTTGGGGGAACAGATAAAGAGAGTATATGTAATACAGTTACTGTTTGGAAAGAGCTATTAACTTTGAGGGGTAGGTAATGGTTTGAAAGACTACTTCAGTCTCTAGTCTCAGATTTGCTCTCATTTTCTTTGTATTCATTTAAGCAAAAGAGTGTCATAGAATGAGTGTTTAAGGCACCCTAAATCCATATGTTGAAACTTAATCCACACTGGGAAGGTATTTGGAGGTGGGACCTTTGGTAGGTGATGAAATCTTGAGGACAGACTACATATAAGAGATCAATGATCCCTAGAGAGCTGCCTTGCTCCTTCCACTGCATTAGGTATATAATAAAGTAACCACTAGCTACCAAAAATTAAGTTTTAATTAGTTAAAATAAACAAAATTTTCAGTTCCTCATTGACACCAACCACATTCCAAGTACTAAACAACTGCTTGTGTCTGCAGGCTGCCATATTGGATGGCCCAGATATGAACCCTTTCCATTCATGTAGAAGATTCTACTATAAAACACTGGTGATTTGGGAAAGAAGCAAGAAAGTTTTGAGATGTTAATTTCCAATAGAAGGAGTCAGGAGATTTTGCAGAAGCAGGAAACAGTAATGTAACCTCATTGTTTTAAAGCTTACCCAGTAACAGAAACACTAAATACGAACAGTTCATTATAATGAGGTTTAATTACAATGGAGATAAAGGAGTTCTCAAGTGAGCCAAATCCTCATCTCTCATCTGATAGGCAATACCTGAAATTAATAAATTGCAACACAAAGAAGAGTGTGAGCACAGGGTGTAGAAATCACAAGGTCTCTGTGATCAAGCTTGGTGGAAAGGGTTACAGAAGAAAATGCTGCTATCCCCTTACCTTCTGGAGACTAGAGTGCCCCTGTTCCCCAAATGTCAGGGTAGCAAAAGTTCAACCATGCTTCAAAGGTTAGTCCATCATTCAACTTTGGCCATTCCCTCCACTTTCTTCCCACAGTACAAGTCTGTTACTGAACTTTGTTGTACGTTATTAAAATTGTGTGTAAGTAGACCATATGACATGTATTCCCCGTGTCCTTGTCCTCAAAAGGAACCCAAGCTTGGTTCAGTGCTCTGCTGTTATCCCTTTGCATTCCTTCATCATTTGTAAACAAGGGCCTCATATTTTCATTTTGAACTAGGCCCAGCAAAGTATGTAGCTGTCTTGTTTATGTCTGCCTTCCTGGCTGGACTGTCAGCTCTTTGAGAGCAGGGATGGCTCCTCTTTGAAATTTGTATCCTTGTGAATGAGTCTAGGACCCTCAGTAAACACCATTTGATCAACTGATATTGACACATATTTTTTCTTGTGAGAGCTACAATTTTATACCTTCAGATCCTACAACATGATCCATCTCTCAGAAAAGCTACGATGGGTAGGCTGCCTGATGTGTCAGAGACACTCTAACACCATCTGTAAAACATCCCTGATTCTCTGGTGCCAGAAATGCCAGAATTACAGTTTTCTTTCTTCCTTTTTAAGACATCTCCTTCTCTTGCACTGCTAATCCCTCTGGGGAAGGCAGCCTTTAAGCTTTGCTTTTGAACTTCACCAAACGCAAATTTGTCAGGTAGCTTTGGATCTAATCCCAAAAGCAGGCAAATCATTTTACATTCACACTTTGAACATTTAATATAGAGGTGTATCACTGATTTGGCAGAATACTGGCAAGACATGTATCCAAATGACTCCAGTAGCCTTTTGAGCCTCAACATTACAAATCAATGAAGTAAAAATTTTACTACTACACACGAAAATCAATGCATAAATTTTCTGGAAAAAAATCACACTGTCTCCAACTTACCTAACACCATCCCTGATTTATGGCTAAAACTTTCAGCTTTTTGATAATCGCATCTAAAACTCCTTCCTTCCTTTACTTACTCTTTGATGTATTTGTGGAGTGTGGGCTGGAACCTGAGGGCTACATAGCTAGACAGAAGACAGGTGCAGAGAATTTAGTAGACTAAGAGAACACTAATGCCACATGACTGAGGCTGAATAAAAGGTCAAGGAAAGACCAGGGGTAGAAGGCAAGAATCTGATTGAATGAACAGCCATTGTAGATATACATGACACATATCCTGGTCCTTAAAGCACAGATAAGATATTGATGGGTGGAGATAAGGTGGGGATGACAGACCCTGATGTGAATGAAGGCTGAAGAGATCGAGTTTGGGTTGGTACAGCCTCTTAAGGGGCATCAGATAGATGAGAGATAGATAGATGATAGATGATAGACAGATAGATAGATAGATAGATAGATAGATAGATAGATAGGTATCCTATAAAATATTAATAGTATTCAAGGCGTTGCTGCCTGGGACTAGAAACAAAGTTGTATTTGCATGGTTTTACTATACCTTGTCTCAGGACAATGTATTATTACTTTAAAAGCTACTCTGAGACCCTGTCACAAAATTTAAAAATTTTTTTTAAATTAAAAGCACTAGGAAAATAGCTCTATGGTAAAGCTCTAGTCTAGTAGGTGTGAGAACATGTGCTCAATCCTCAGGACTACAAGAAAGAAAAAAATTGTCTTCTAACAATTTGTTTTGTTTGGAAATTTACAAAGACTTCGTCATCATTTCAGAAATTCAGTCAGAGCCAAGCATGGTAGCTCACGCCTATAATCCCAGCACTCAGGAGGGTGAAGCAGGAGGATCCCTGTGTGTTCAGGGTCAGACTGGGTTACACAGTGAGTTCAAGGCCGGCCTGAACTGCATAGGAAGACCCTGTCTCCCAAAGAGAGAAAGAGAGAGAAATTCAGTCAGCACTGCAGCTCTGCTTATGCATCAGTCTGCATGGGGAGCTGTCACGTTCACTGCAATTTGACACATGTATCTAACATGGTTAGTTAAGTGTTACTTCAAACATTTTTTAGAAAAATCAACAGTATTTAATTGAATGTTGTCTTATTTAGCTAAAATCAAAACTTATTCATAATGAATTGGAATATGACTATTTCATTTGTTTTTCTCATGTGACCATGCCTGAGCATTTATATATTAAAGCACATATTATTCATTATCAAATACATTTCTTTTTCTTTTTCTTAGATAATTAAGAACTAATGAAGTATTAATTGTGTGCCATGCTTTTCTTATCTTGTGATACTAAAGATCAAATCCAGGCCCTTCACACTGAGTTACCATTACTACACCCCCAACCTTTTTCACTTTTAAATTTGAAATAGGGTTTTGATAAGTTTCTAAGTTGCTCAGGTTGTGCTAGAACTTACTTTTGATCCTCCGGAGTGCTGGGGTTACAGGGATGTGCCAGGACACCTGATTCAGACATATCTTAAGTGGTACACATAGAGCTACTTGATCTTCATAATAACTTCTTGGGGCTGGTAGTGCTATTATCCCAATTTCAGAGATGAGGAGAGTAAGGCACAGGAAAACTCTAGCACATACTCACCAAATACATTGAAGAGTAGATAAAGCCTGAATGCCAAGTAACTTGCCTAAGGTCCCGTGGCTAGGAAATGGCAGAGCTTGAATTCAAACCCAGACTGACTCCAGGCTTTAGGTCCTCAGCCAGATCATTATCTTGCATTATACTGTTGTTATTTCTGTTTTTAAGTTTGTATATAGAAAGGTTGCATTGTTATTTTAAATCTCATTTTAAGACAGTAAGAGGGCATTCTGAAAGGTATTTGATTAAAAAAAAGAAGCCGGGCGTGGTGGCGCACGCCTTTAATCCCAGCACTCGGGAGGCTGAGGTAGGCAGAGCGTTGTGAGTTCAAGGCCAGCATGGGCTACAACACGAGCATAAGGCCGGCCTGAGCTACATAGTGCGACCCTGCCTTGAAAAACCAGGGCCAGGAGTTTGGCTCAGTGCCTTAAGTGCCTGCCCTGGAAGGCGCGAGGTTGTGAGTTCAATCCCCGGTGCCGCAAAAAAAAAAAAAAAAAAAAAAAAAAAAAAGGGCGAGAACTGAGACTGGTAAGAATGAGAATGAATCTTTGGTATAGCTGAAAATGGAGGCAGTGGGAAGAAGTAGGTAATGAAAAGCAAAATGCAAGAACAGCTGAAGTTAGACCAAGGTACAACTCAGCTGTCAGTGAGGAGCATAGAAGTGAGTTGATCAGAAGGATCCCAGCTGCCTAGAAGAAAATGTATTGTGAGTGTAATGTACTTGCTAATATTCTATCATTTTTACTGCAGCAATCGCCTTGTCAAAACAGACAATATTCTCAAAGGGAAGAGCTTTCTTTCTTTTCTTTACTTTTTTTTTAAACTCTAAACCTCCAGGTATATGCTCGGCATATGTTGCCATGCAATGTGGAATAAATTAGGTATAGTTTCAAAAATTGAAACCTAGAATGCAAATTTTAGTTTTTCTTTCTTTCTGTTCAGTCCTTCAGGCACTCATTTAACCAGGGAAATCAACAGCTCCATTCTGGTACCTTCGGGGCTCATTTTAAACAGAGGTTTCCAGATTAGTCTCACCTACCGAGTATGTCGTCTGTCTGAGATACATCTATTCCTAAGAATTTCAAAGTTTAAAATACCCATTTTCTCTTCTAGTAAATGAAACAATAATTGGGATAATTTTAATCAACATGATTTCTTAATAGCAACCTTCCAGCTAATATATCCTATGGAATCTGCAATGTTGGTGCTTAGAAACCTTGTTTTATCATCTCTGAATCAAGTCATATTCAACAATGTTGGGAAAACTATTCCCAGGTCAGAAGACAACATCTTTTTTACCTCCCTTGGTCTTGGGACCAAGACTGACCAAAGACTCTGCAGGTGAGGATTGGACTCAATCAAAGCATCCGAGCCCCCAGCCAGACTGAAGCAGGCAGTCCCTTCTCCTAAACTCCCCATCCAAACACATATAGTAGAGTTCTGCTGAAACCTTTCTCTCTACCCACTACAAATTCTAATCATAACTATATCCCTTGAAGATTGACTTCTCAGGCAGCTATCCAGTAAATCTGACCATTGACTTGGCCTAGAATGAGACTCAGCTTCCCAGAAGCTTCTAGACTGTTGAGTGCCACAAGCACATGCAATGGGAATATGGAAAGACAGATCATGGTGGAGACAAGGTAAGAAGAGACCTCAGAATTGGAGAATGGGTAATGGATAGGTGTTGCAAATATTTTTGAAACATACATCAGCAATGAAATTTCCAGTATTAACTATTTGTTGAATTTTCAAGTTGTTATTAAAAAATATAGTTAAGTTAGCATGAAGCCGGAAGTATTGTATTGTACACCAAAGATTCAAATGAAGTAAAGAGTTACTCAGAGTACTTCCAACTTCCCCTGGTCTAGCAATTCACTGTATTATAAATAGAACTCTTCTGTGATAACAATTCCTCCTACATTGTGAAATGCTAGAAGCCAAGGTCAGTATTTTATTCACTGAAATACCTCACAATGCTTGTCTATTCCATAAATATTATTGCAAAAGTGAAGGGAAGTTGTAAGTAAAGAAATAAGCCGTGTTGAATAGGTATGTAGTAGTTTCCTATTGCTTTTACAACAAAGTACGACAAACTTGGTGGCTTAAAACATCACAAATTTATTACCTTATAGTGCTGGAAATCAAGGTTCACAGTGGATTGGCAGAGCCACACAGCGGATAATCCATGCTCGCTCCAGAGTCTGGAGGCTGTCACATTTTTTGGCCCATTATCTCATATTACTTGGACCTCTTCTTTTTCTCACAAAGATCTTTATGATTGCTTTGAGCTCAGTGGACTATTTCAGGATAACCTCCCCATCTCAAGATCTTTACCTTAATCACACTGACAATGACCCTGTTGCCTTATAAAATAACATAGATTACTCACAGGTTCTGGGGATTGAACCAGGAGGTCCATTCTTCAGCCTGCCAATCATTCTCTGGGGTATATACTTTTCTCCTCACCTAATTCTAGTAGTTTATAATACGCACTGTGTCTGCGTTCCATGAGTAGTTAGATAATGTCCTCCAAATCCCTCACTCAGTGAATGGTATCAACAGAGCCAAAGCAGAAGAGACACTTTTTCCCAGATCCCTTGTTACTGCACAAATAAATCAGCAAATTTTATCATCCTAAACTTGGAATGATTTTCAATTCCCTCTCCACCTGCCACTTCACCTTGGAGCTTCATTTTTGGCAGAATTGCAAAACTGTTGCATCTAGCTCCCTACCCTCCAAGCAAATATCTTAGCTCCTGGGATTTGTTGAGTTGTTTTTTGTTTTGTTTTCTTTTGTTTTGTTTTTGGGGGTTTGTTTGTTTGTTGTGGGGTTTTTTTTGTTTTGTTTTTTTGGAGGGGTTGCTTGGTTTTGGTTTTGGTTTTTAGTTTTTGGGTTTGGGGCTTGGGGTGTTTACTTGTTTGTTGTGGTACTACAAACTGAACGGAGGACCCACAGACTCAACTTCATCCCCAGCCTTTTTTGTTTTTGTTTTGGGTCTTTTGGGGATTTGTTTTTCTGTTGGTTTTAGTTTTGGTTTTGGTTTTGGTTTTGGTTTTGGTTTTGGTTTTGGTTTTGGTCTTGGTCTTGGTTTTGGTTTTACTGAGCCAGCGTCTCACTATGTAGTTCATGCTAGCCTTGAACTCACTATGTAGCTGTCCTCAAACTCTGGGGGACTCTCCTGTCTCAGCTTCCTGAGTGCCGGGATTACAGCTGTGTACCACCACACCCAGCTGCTTTATGTTTTTATTTTGAGACAGGGTCTTGTAAATTACTAATTTCCCAGTTGAGCTATACTGATCCTCCTGTCTCAACCTCCCAGAGTTCTGAGATTACAGACCTGTTTCATCACACACACCTAGCTTCATGTGGTCTCTTTAACACACAGATCTACTACTCTCCAGGAGCTGACATTAGAACCCAGAGAAACATTTGCTGAGACATTTATTGAACAGAATTGGTGATAATAATGAATTGACAAAAGAGATCCTATCAAGTAAGACCTCGAATCACATTTCTTGTTAGTAAAGAATTTTTTTAATAGGATCTCACCTGTTTCTACCACCTATGTCTGTTTTGTAACAAAGTCTGTTACTCTGTCAGATTAAATCATGTATGATATACATAAGCCATATTTATAATAATAGATTCTTGAAATTCATAAGGTAATTCACAGGAGTGATTTGACTCCTCAGGCTAGACTGAACCAATTGCTGCCACCATGTGGCAAATGTTGACATTGGATGGAATAAGCTTAGGGACATGGTGGTTTCTTTCATTCATTCTTTCACAGCCTCAAATGCATAAATAAAGCTATAAAATACATGCCAGACCTGCACTGGCCCAGCAACGAACTGAGGTTTAGAGCAGTGATTAGTAGGAATTTTATATCAAACAAGAATAAAGTAAAAATAAAAATTAGTTATTTTTTTCCTTCTACTTCTTCTTTTCCAACTTAAAAAAAAAAAACCTTTTACTTGACAACAGGGGAAATATGACAATCTGTTATTTTTCAAGGTAACTCAAGATTATGCCTTTAAAGCTGAACTTTTTGAGCCAGGCGTGGTGGCGCACGCCTTTAATCCCAGCACTCTGGAGGCTGAAGTAGGCGGAGCGTTGTGAGTTCGAGGCCGGCTTGGGCTACAGCGTGAGCGTAAGACCGGCCTGAGCTACATAGTGCAACCCTGCCTCAAGAAATCAGGGCTGGGAGTTTGGCTCAGTGCCTTAAGCGCCTGCCCTGGCAGGCGCGAGGTTGTGAGTTCAATCCCCGGTGCCACAAAAAAAAAAAAAAAAAAGCTGAACTTCTTGGCACACTCCAGTAATCACAGCACTTGGGAGACTGAAGCAGGAGGATCATCATGAATTCAAGTTCAACCTGGGCTACAAAGTGAGTTAAGGCCAATCTGAAATGCATAGTGAGACCCTGTCTCAAAAAAACAAAATAGAACAAAAAAATTTATGTCTTTAAGAACTAAAGGTCATTTTTAAAATTTGACTGTATACAATGACTATGTACAGGTGCCTCCCCACCACAGTAGTCTGAACAGGGTGATGTGCAGTGTTGGTGCAACTGGGGAAGGTCAGTAGCTGCTGAGGAGACTGACATATGCTGTATCTCATATAAATTCTCCAACATTCCAAGTTCAACCCCAATCTCGTGAGTACAGAAATCCAGTTTTGTCTTGCCTTGGAGTTTCCTGTTCACAGCATGTTGTCTTATCCTAACTAAGTCACACACAAAACCAGAAAGCAAATGCTTTCATTCGAGATAGAAATAAAATATGTCATGTTTCACCAGTCTGACTAATTTTTCTGTCCTATATCGAAGATCTCGTCAGGGGCATAGGAGAGAGGAAGGGGAGAAGTATATGTTCCTGCAAGAGAGGAGGAGAGCTAGGTTCCTCTATTCATTCTGATGACATTTCTGTTGATGCTCCAATTCATGTAGCTTAGTGATATACCTGCTTTTGTTGAGGTAATTTACATAGATCTCTGTTCCTTCCAAACCACAGGTTGACATAAAAATACTAACAAACACAAGAGACAAAGATAGTATTTTGACTTGGTATTTTTTTTAATTTTTTGTTTTTAATTTGGGAGCATATAAGGATTTTGATTATTGTTTAAATCCTTGCTATTCACTTCGAGGGTTTATTATGTTTTTTTGGGTTTTTTTTTTTCATTTGTAATTTTACTACGACATAAGTAATACAATGTAACCTACTTAATTTATGCTTTGCAAAGTAGATTTACATGTTCCTGTTGCTCAAGCATCTGATTAGTTATTTTAAATGTTCCGTGAATACTATTTTTTAAAAACGTGAATTATTTCTATAGTAAGCAATTTTTATCTATTAGGTTCATCTTGCAAATTATGTCATTTGTCTTAACTAAACTCTTGTCTATCTGATCTGTTAAACACAGAAAGAGGTGAGTTAAATTCTACACTTGGATGTTGTCAATTTTTCCTCATATTTCCACTAGAAGTTGTTTTACGTGTTTTAAATGCATATGCTTAGGTTCATAAAAGTTTGCACTAGTATTGCATCTCCATTATAGATTGTACCTTTATTGAAAATGACACTGTGTCCTAACGTTTTTGTTTTGAAATTTACCTTACCTGAAATTAATATTACCACTTCCTTTTTAATTTTTGTTTGCATGACTAATTGTTGCTTATCTTTTTTTTTAACGTCTGTAAGTAATTTTGTTTTAGGCATTTTTCTTACCTGTAGTATATAGTTTGATACCCTACAAAAAACACTTCTGAGATTTCATATTTAATACATTTGGATTTGTTAAAAAAAAAAAAACTCTGCATTTTCTCTTCTGTATTCTTATACTTTCCATTCTTTTGTGTTCCACTGATGGTCCTGCTTCTTGGGCAAGAACATGTGACTGAGCTTGAAATAGAAAATTTCATGTGATCTGAGCTGGTCCAACCAATGTAAATACCAGCATTTTATGCAGGAGCTCATAGGAAGAAAATCTCTTTTGTGCTAGGTTTAAACGAACTGGACAAGAGAAGAGCTTAGAGCAGCTCTGGCCACCTTGTGGTTCTAATAGTGGAGAGAACGCAATAAAAAATAAATAGTTGCAAGGAGGAAAAAAACAAGAGTGTCAGAGGCCTTGTTTATACATCCAGAATTCAGCTATACTCCAAGAGAAGGTTACCTTTATATCAGCACTATGCAACAGAACTTCCTGCAGTGGTGCAGTATTGTATAATTTATATTGTCTAGTAAATACCTAGTGATTAATGAGACAAAGCAAGTACAACTGAAGAATTAAGAAAGATGGCACATCATTACAAAGTAGGAAAATGCAGACAAAGATTAAGTACTTAATTAAATTCACATTATTAATGGTAACCCCAGAACTAGTAGCCAGGTCTTCTAAAATCTATTCCTGCACTCTGAATATATGACCTGAGATTTGCAGTAATTAGTTAACAAGGCAGCAACTAATTATGAGGAAATAAAAACTAGAGTCTATGTTTGCTATGTGAATTTCTGGCTATTACTTCTCTGTTTTTTTGTTTTGCTATTTGTTTTTTATTTTGCTGTTTATGCCTATTAGCATTAAATACAAATAGTCTTTAGAGCTAAATTATCTCTAATTATGCTGAGAATAAACAAATTGTTCTTATACTTCCATCTATAAAACTGATGGGCTAATTTTTGTTTAAGCAAATCTTGTTTAAGATTTAGGGGACTTGTTCTGAACACTAAACGAATCCAATTCCCCATGGCACCTTATGATCATGGCACAGCACAAAGGGTAAAGATTACTCAAGGTCAATGTCCATTTCAAATTCCAAGAAGACCCAGAGGTACTATCCTTAACTAAGACACTTCAGTGTGAGAGAATCTCATAATCACAGTCTCGAACTAAACCATCTGTGGCTTTTTATCAACAGAAGCAGGAAGCAAGGATAAAGGACAAAAGAAGGATGACATCTGTGAAAGAATTCATGTAGGAGAGCGGAAGGGCAGGGGAAGGTCTGGGTGGCCTGTGACATGACAGACCTTAGGGCAAACCTACATGATAGATCAGAGTATAGGGAGGAGAGGGCCAAAACATTCATTCCTTAAGGCAATGTGTTTTGATCCTACCTGATTTATGACCCAGTAGACTATCTTTTAATCTCTAACCATACATTGCAAGAGGTTTTGGGTGTGCGTCTCCAAAAGTCCCTAATCTCTACATATTCATCTCATACATACCTCTGGCCAAGGTCTCCACACACACCCCATTTTTTGTTTTATGCATGTGTTTGAGGAAGACAGCTTAAAGGTAAGAGGAATATTGGGCTCGTTGAACAAAAATGTCTTCATGGCTTCAGCACATAGCATCCACTAAAATAGTATACAAAGGGCTCTTGGGGCTGCAGAAAGACCAAATTGAAAATTATTGCAATAGCTATAAGAATTCAAATATGAAGGCTGAGACTAGAAAACTAACTTTTGGGATTCAGACAATAGGCGATACCACTGAGATGATCTAAAGTAATATGTGTTTCCAGTTGTTTATGTAGCTGGACCTGTAGTTAGCATTGGAGATAAGCATGAAAAGCACCATGGAACATATCCTGGACTTCACCCCAGGATTCAGAATGATTAAATGTAACAGGAGTGATGCACATGAAATGGTAATCAGCATCCCAGCTGATCCTACTATGTGTACAAAGAGTTTGTTGAGGTTGTTGAGTCATTCAACTCAGGGGCACCAAGTATTTCTAGAGTTCCCTTATCAATATAGGATTTGATTTAAAAGGTCAGAAATAACATATATAGCTTGGGCAGTTTGAATGGAATGAGTTAGGCGTGTGGCTGCTATGGCTGCAGTAGCTGCCAATGTGTCACTGCTACAAAGCCCCGAAACTACTTTCGCCTATGATATTCGAGTGCTGACATAATTTGTTCAAAAGCAGAGTCCCTCACTCAATCATGCATAAGACTGTTGGGGAGCTAGTCTTTAGCCCTTAGTCTAACACCAATATGAGTAATATTTAATTAAGAAACATTATTATTATTGACACATGGGATGTGGCGTTTACAGGTAAGGTAATATTGAATGCCTTAAACAGTCGGCACTGAAGAGTGGAAATGTAAACAGTGAAAATAGCTTTCTCTTTGTTGAGGACCAAAATATATGAACAGGAAGTTCAGATCATGACATGATCAAAGGTATCATAGCAATCCATGTGAGCTTATATGGTGATAGCTGCCGATTCTGACAAAGCAAGGGAAGAAAGGAAAAGCTAAATGCCATGTGACTTATTTAAGGCTTTATAACTAGGTCCAGAAGAAAGATATAATAAAGGTCCAGAAAGTCCAGAATAACATAAGGGAGGGCTGCCACCATAATTAAAAGGTAAACTGTAATTTTGGGTTTAATTGGACAGTAGCCCCATCAGATTATGGTGTCCCCAGGTTATGAACAAAATGAACAGAGAGATTGGTGGACCAACGTGAAGTCCACCCCAAATCCAGGCCATCTCCTAAAGGCACTTGAAGATGAGAACACACAAAAACATCGGGTTTCAGAAGGTGCCTGCCAGACACAGAGGAGCCTAGGACTCTAGCAGTATAAGAGATATTGTAAGAGAGGAGAGGCTCAGGGTCACACAAGCTGACTACATCAAAAATGGGAGGTGTAACTATATGTACCCAATATATCATGCCATTTATTTTTGGTATACAGTTCAACAGAAGCAGAATTAAAAAGGCATCTTTTTACCATTACCGTCTCAGAGTTATAGGTGACTTGTGCTACCATTGCCAGGAAAAGGTTTTCTGGGGTGCAAGGGATTCCAGGTTTTTTGTTTAGATTTGGTTTGTGGTTTTTTGTTTTTGTTTTGGTTTTGGTTTTGTTTTGCTTTTTGTAGCATTTGTTCAGCCTGGCGGTGAGATGTTTAATGTCTCCCCAGGTAGGTCCTGAGGACTGCATTGCAGAGGGTGCCGGATTTGTTCTCCTTCTCTTGTTGCCCTTCCCTGGAGGGGAAGCACCATCTCCTGCAGTTCAGGGATGGGGTTGCTTGTGATAATATCCCCTTCCCCAAGTGAGCAATTCCATAAGGCCTAGCCCTGATGGGCCAGATAAGGTCTTTCTTTTGTGGGAATAAAATGCTTTCCCCCTGCTGTGAAGCCATCCGAGGAGCAGTTTTAAAAATTTGAAGAGCGCTTTATGTAATTATTCCTGTGGGTAAAGTCTGTCTTATTGTATCCCCCCCATCTTTTTTTTAATCATTGAGTTTTAAATAGTAAATCTATTTATTATTTAAAGGATTTACTATTTAGAGGATGACTGCCATATCAAGAACATGGGGCTGTATGGTGGCCCTTTGACACTCTTACCTGACGCAGGTTAATGGGAATCTGCCTTGGCTTGGGAAGCCTAGATCTGCCAAGTCCCTCACAGTAGGTATCAACAGAGAAATTAATATATTTAAGCTTGCCAAAAGATTCATAGAGACTCATGTAAATTTGCCAAATTTCATTGCCTTTTAAAACACAGGGTTGACTCCTGCTTGAGGAGTAGATTTTATCAATCATGTTTGTAGGGTGTCAAAAGACAACAATTACGAAGTTTCACAGAGAAAACTTGAGATTAAGGGCTGCATAATATTTTAGCATAACAGTTTTGATGACATTATATCTGAAACACATTTAAATCTCCATTTCAGTATAAAACATAAAAAATAGTTACTTTTATCTAATTACCAGATATTAAATGACATAAACTTTTACCTAAATTTGTTATCTTTTAATATAATGTCATTTCTGAAGAATGCACTTACTTGTCTAAGGATATACCTCTAATCTTTTAATTTCTAGAGTGACATTGCCTGGACTGCACAGTGTTTGCATATCTTTAACTGTTATAATTATACAACAATCACATAAACATAAGTAAGAAAAAATACATCATCTTGATGGATACATCATGTTGGATTGACATGTACATTTCATCACAAATGGCTGAAACACAGTGGGGGATGCTGGAGCCTTAAAAAAATCTATCACCCTAAGTCACCAGTGTGATAAGAAGTTTTTTTCAATTTCGTAGCTGTAAAGGCCTGTACACTTGAAAAGAGCAAATATAAAACTTAATATCCATGAGGTTAGCAATAATTGGTATCCCAGCTATTTAGAAATCTTTTCATACTTTTAGCTTCTATTCTTAAGACAAATTTTAGAATCCTTTAATGATTTTTATAAGGTGTAACTATATTGACAAGAATCTTCACAGCTCTGATAAATTTAGGAAACTGTGTTAATGACTGCAAAGACTTATTAATCAATAAACAAGTGCATTTCATTTAGACAATAACAAAATGTTTGTTTAATCAAAGCCAATATGTGTAGGTCAAATTTAAATGTCAGCGCAAATTTAAACAGGTGTCAAACTTTGGTCATTTTATATGCTTAAAGTCTAAACATATCATATATTGTATAAAAGAGAGCACATATTAATTACTTTGTATGTATTAAGCTTACATAGATTTAACTCTGTAAACTTTCAAGCTTAGCCTCACAGCATAGCTTGCTTTTAGATGTATATATACATATATCCCCAAATACATGCATTATGTCATAAACTAAGATAATAGTTGTTTATTTAACTAACCATGAACTGATTATTGAACACATTTTATGGTTAGCATTTAAATATACTTTGACTCTTAAAGCTCACTTTTAGTAACCAAAGTATAATGATGAGAACACAAGCATTTTATTTTAGTAAAATATGAAACATTTGCTTTTTTTTTGAGAGGCTTTGCTTTTAAATTTAGTTTTGCAAGTTTAATCAAGAGCATCTCAAACTTTTGGAAAACCATATTATTTTAGACATAGAAAATTTAGCCTTTTAATTATAGCCAAAAACAACTACTTCAGATGATCCATCATAACAGATAAAAATAAATTAAAGCTATATATATATATTACCTTTGATCAAGAAAAACTCTCAAGTTATGGTACACAGACAATAAAGATGTTGCATCTGTAAAACTGATTTTTTATTCTATCTTGCTTACCTAAGAACCTGGATGGGAATACATTATCAAATAAAGACATTTTTATCTTGACCAACTGATTTAAGCTAGAATGCTGTAGAGGTATATGAACCACAAGCATCTGAGATAATGTCTTGAGTGTTTATTTATCTATTAACCAATTTAAGTAGGACTTCTGGAGGATAATATCATAGAAACATGGAAGTTAACACAGAGAAATATATACACATTGCCATTGCCCTAAATCATACATAACCTTTATGCTATCAAATTTTAAAGTTTTTATTCCTATGTATACCTCAAGCCTATCAGTCTTTATCTGGTAATATTTTAAATAAATCTGGCTACTCTGAAAACCTATACAAATGGTTTTTCCAAGGAAATGTCAAAAAGAACCAAGAAATTTTTTTAAAATGTTGAGCTAAAAAAATGTTTCTCAAGGCAGCTAAAGGTGCTTTAACTGGTTATTAACATATTAAACAGACAGACAGACACAAGAACACATAAAACAATTCCCTTTAAACAAGAATGCACTCTTAGATATATTGGCCAACCTGAGCCATGGCAATCTTTTTAGTTTTCAGGTCTGTAACTATGAACAGACTAATCAGAACTTTTCTGTATGTCATCAATTAGTGAAGATCTCTTATAATAAGAGTCCAGGGGGAAAAAACCCTCTTACATGTGTGAAAGTGAAGACTGTTATTAAGAAGAGCTTTAAACTGATGGTTTTCCTCATTGAAATAGACCTATTTCCATTTAAAACTGTTCATAAACTCGTAAGAATCCCTAGAAATATTTTTTTTAATCAGTGAACTTATCTGTTCTGTAAAACCAGTCAGTTTGCCTCCTGGAGCAGCTCTCCTGAGGGAGAGGGAAGTGAAAGAAGTTAATTTTCAGTTCTTCCTTAGGATAGAAAGGCTGATAAATTTGGACTAAAACCTTTACATTTATTCTTCCAGAGTCCAAAGGCCAAATCCAGACCAGTTTTTTAAGAATATAGGAAGGTCAGATTCACTCTGAAAGGATCACAGAGAGGGGGAAACCCACCACCCCAGAAACCCCGGACCCAGAATGCAGCAGCCACGCAGAGAACCAACCTGGAGCACAAATACCAAATCCCAGCCATCTCAAGGGCGGAAAGACAACCAAGACCAGAACTCTCCTAGGGTGAATCACCAGTCTTTAGTAAAACTCGTCTCCAGAGATAAAAGCTACGATTGATTTCAACTACATTGCCAAGGAGAAAATTAAACTACTAATCAAAGAACCTGAGTGACTGCTTTTTAACTTTCTGAGTGACAGCAAGAGAGTGAGAGAGAAAATTATAGGATGGATTGGAGATGCTCCCTTTAAGCTTTATAGTTTTGGGCTCATATATGTGTGTGCTTGAGACTTTGTAAAAAGTCCTGATGGGGTTTCTTTTTTCCTGATAAATTTGTCCCGATTTAGAATAGCTTGCTGGCTTGACTTTTGTTGTCTTTAGCTTTTTCTCCTTTGTTAATTTTTTTTTTATTATTTCAAGATGTTTTGGGGGTGGATCCCAAGTTTATTTATTTAAAAAAAAAAGTGATACAGAATTTTAAAACAAAAAAATAGGAAATTAACACGAGCTAATGTATTGTATATGGTTATCCTCAAAGGAGTGTTCAAATTAAAAGAGTTAGGCATGAAAAAAATGATCAAGCAATCAAATAGTGAAAATACATAATTTTTATTTTTTCCTTTGCCTATTTTTAAATTTTTATTTTCCTTTACTTCTATTTTTCCCTATTTTTAATTTTTTCTTTTCCTATTTTTTCTATTTTTATTTCCATTTGCTTCTATTTTCCCATTTTTCTTTTCTTTTTCTTTTCAAATGTTTTTCCTATTTTCAATTCTTTTTCTTTTCCTATTTTTTCCTATTTTTATTTTCTGTTCTGTGCATGTATTCCAGGATCTTGTAATGAACAGGTCATGCCTACTTCCCCAGCCAGCTTTACCACACCTTAATCTCCTATGTCAATATCATTATGAATGGAAGTAAAAGTGCAAAGAGAAAAACAAATGAACTGTCCCATATCACTTAGCAATTGGGCTGATAATCTCAACCTTTGATCTTGCCAAATTATACCCGGCTATTCCATGGCCACCTTTGTCGTCTTACCACGTTGAAGAGTAAGTCAGGTTCTTGTTATTTTTCCAGGCTTTGGGAGGTCGGTCCTTTGTGCTGAGTTGCACCAGATTATTCCTCACATGGGGCACCACTTGTCGTAGTTCATGACCAAGGCATAGTACAAAGGATGAACAATTACTCGAAGTCAATATTAAGTTCAAACTTCAAGAAGTCCCAGAGGGATTATCCTTAACCAAGACCCCTCAGTGTGAGAGAGTCTCATAAACACAACCTCAAACTGAAGCATCTGTGGCTTTTTATTAGAACCAGGAAGCAAGAATAAAGGATAAAAAAGGATGACATCTGTGCAGGAATTCATATAAGGGATAAGGGAAGGATGGGGGAAGGTCAGAGTGGCCTGTTACATGACTGACGTTAATGCCAATCTAAGTGACAGATCAGTGTGGGGAGGAGAGGGTCAGATAATTCATTCCTTAAGGCAATGTGTTTTGATCCTTCTTGGACTTGTGGCCCTGTAAGCTATCTTTTAATCTCTAACCGTGCATTGCAGGAGGTTTTGAATGTGTGTCTCCAAAAGTCCCTAATCTCTACATACCCATCTCACATATACCTCCGGACAACACTCCCACAATTCCCATACTTTAATTCCTAATTTACAATCAGACGTTGATTCTGACATTTAAAAACAGGATAAGAATTGTCATTCTTCAGGAAATATAGATTGGTCCCTCAATAATTACAAATTGATCTCCCAATAAGTATGTTGTTATTCCCTTACATATGTCCTAAAGAGGTTGATCAAAACCAGGTAATCCAGGTAGTGGTAAAAATTGAAGAGTTAAAATCCTCCTGAGATTTCTCATATGAATTTCTGCTTCGAGTTTTTGCAGCTGCAAGTAAAGGAGAAGGTTTTTACATTTACAATTGAAAGAAGAATTGAGATTCAGAACCAAACCAGTCAGGTCCAGGAAGATGCTCCATCAGCAACAGAACACAGAAGCAGGAGATGGCCATTTTCCAAAGGCTTAGGAGGCTGAAATGACTGGACAATCAGGCAAAAAACCACCCAGGACTTCAAGTCATTCACCTCTCAACTTAATCATTAGCAATTTCTATA
The DNA here is from genome assembly GCA_004363535.1 of Dasyprocta punctata. Lineage (NCBI taxonomy): Eukaryota > Metazoa > Chordata > Mammalia > Rodentia > Dasyproctidae > Dasyprocta > Dasyprocta punctata. Next base: position 19,369 of record RJWM01005625.1, read on the forward strand.
ATAGTAATTTCGCTTAGAAAACTTCCTCTTTCCCCAGTATCAATATGGTTACTGAGGGACAACCTAACCTTGTTTTACCACAGTTTTACTGTTCCTCTAGGATCTGCATTTCAAGGAGAAAAAAAATGACCGCAACTTTTTCCTGAAGGGTCGCGGCTTCCATCCTGGCAACTACTCCACTCTACCAACTCCAGATAGCAAAAGAGGTGGAGGAGGAAATAAGCAGATGGCTAAACTTGCAACAGACCCAAGGCATCACCAGTGAAAAGAGGCCAAGCAAATAGTGTCTTAGCTCACCAGATCTGTGCAGCCAACGGCAGATGGACCTCAGGCAGGGTGGTCTAGGCGTCTCAGTCTGGAATCCACAGAGCATCCTGAGTCTGACAGGAGTTTACAAAGAGACCTCCGCATCACTGGGCAGAAGGAAACAAAGGCTCTGTGTGAAAGGCTAAAGTCAAATTAGATTATAACTAGAAGGCTGCAACTGCCAGCAAAGTGTATTCAGGGATAAATTCACATAAAATTGAATACAGAATTGAAGATCATATCTCATATTTCACATTCATTTTAAAGCTAAGAGTACAGTAGGAAAATGCTATTGGGATAATGTTTGCTGGAGAGAAAGCATTTGGGGAGAAATTTTGGCAAATATTAACCTAATAAAACTTTGTCAGTAATGATTAAACTTAAAACTTGTGTTAGTGTGATAATAGATAAGTAACTTGATTGCATGATTGAGTTATTGTGAAAAGTTAGTAAATAGAATCCATCCAGATATTGCAACCTTATTTGGAGGCAGCGCATGCTTTGTATAATTCTAATATGCATGAATTTCAGTCATCATGTTTTAGTTAAATAACACCAGTTCCCTGACAATGTAATGCAAATGTGCATTAACCAGGAGCAATTGTATGAAGTCCTAAATCTCTACCCAGTGGTGCCCACCATGATCAGTGACCAATCATGTTACCTGTCCCCCAGTCTACTGTTGACTGGTTATGGTGTATGTGTTGCTCAGGTCACGCATGGTTTACAAAGTATATATATACAGAAATGGATAATTAGAGATGAAAATGGGGCCTTGGGTTTAGCTCAGCGGCACAAGCACCTGCCTGGCAGGCATGAGGTTGTGAGTTCGATCCCTGGTACAAATAAATAAATATGAAAATGAACAGTGAAAACAAAAGTGCATCAGAAAAACAAAAAGTAGTTAAGCTGGAAGTAGATCTCCAATCAAACATAAATGGAGTTAGAGAAGAAATAATTAACAGTGGGTATGTGGACATCACTGCCATCCAAAGACAGACAGACTTGGTGAAAGTGAACTTGAACATTTTTTTCTCTTGAGCATCTGAAGATTTTATTTTTTATTTTTTTATTTTATTTTAAAGAGAATAAGACAAAACAGAACAGAAGAAAGCAGATCAGGACAAAACAATACAAGCAACACAGAATTTCAAAACAAGTGAACAGGAAATCAACAGTGGCTACCATAACATCTCTTGTTTTCTTTGAAATAGTTGTCCATATCTTCACACACAATGAATTCAAGCAAAACACGATAGGATAAAACCTATAAAAACAAAAGGATGAAAGAGTTACATACCTTCAAAATTCGACAACAGGAAAATCGACAATGGCTAATGTAATGCCTCTTGTTCTCTTCAAAATAGCTGCCTACACTTTCACATGTATTGAAATCAAATAATACAGAACAGACTAAGAACAATCAAAACAAAGGATATAAGCATTACTGGACTTCACAACAAGATGACAGGAAAACAGCAATGGCTACCATAATGTCTCACTTTCTTCAATGTAGCTGTTCATAACATCACTCGTAATAAAATCAATTCTTGTAAACTCTTTAGGAGAAGTTCTAGGCTAGTATAAGCCTTTACATGTACATCTATCCTTTCTGTGTTAGAGGAAAATACAAACCTTAGTTATGTTCCTACCTACCACCTTGTTTTGCAAGCCTATATTGTTATTGTTTTGGGTTCTTTGTTATTGTTATTTATTAGTCTCTTTTGTTTCTTGTTTGTTTGGTTTTTTTTTGTAATTTGTGAACTTGAAAATTAAGTGAAGAGAATAATTGTGACACAAACATGAAGATGTCCGAATGAAGAGATCAAAAGATTTTAATTACATCAAAGGATTTCTCAGAGATATTTCTCTGCATTAAAGCATGAAGGATAAAATCTGGCAAGTTGATTTAAACTTAGAAAAGAGTATGACAATTCTTCAATACATAGAAAGGATACTGTTCCACACCACAGATCATATGACTAGAAGACAGTAACTGTACAAACTATCCTTGATAGTGTTTCTTTACAAATGGCAATTTTCAATGTCTCCAACAGTTTAAGTTATATGGTGTCAATGAATATTAATTTTACTATTTTTCATTTTCCTAAATATTTATAACTGACAATAAGACAGTTTTGACATTTTGATTAAAATACTTTAAAGTCACAGAACAATTTGGATGTGTCCCATGGATTATTAAGAGCATTTTGCAGTTTCAGCTTGCACATCTATTGTCATGATGCTGCACTACTGTGGAAAAGGAGGGCTGTCTGTACTCCATTTTAATAGGAACATGAATCACAGAGGTTTGGCCTCTTTACCCAAGGCATAGATGTGTATGCTCTTGAACAAAATTCCTAGGGTGTGTTAATTCATTATTCTGCTGCTATACCAAAATACCTGATGTTGGGTAATTCATAGAAAGAAATCTACTTGACTCATAGTTCTATAGGTGCAGGAGGTCTATAGGTGCACTACCATCCTGAAAAAGGCCTCCCTGACAACATGACAGAAGGCATCATAGTAGGGGTGCTAAAGGAAACAAACATATGATGAGGCAAGAAGCCAGAGAAATTCAGAAACCAGGCTTACTCTTTTACAACAACCAGTTTTCCAGATCTAAGGATCAGTGGAACAGAATAGAAGATACAGACACAGCTATAAACACACTTAGCCACCTTATCTTTGACAAAGGGGCCAAACATAATCACTGGAAGAAAGATAGTCAAGTGGTGTTGGAAAAACTGGCTTTCTACATGCCAAAGACTCAAACTACACTCGTGCCTATCACCATGCACTAAAGTCAAAATGGTCCAAAGATCTAAATATTAAAAGAGAAACACTAAATCTGTTGGAAGACAAAGTAGGTAGAAGTCTTGAAGACATAGGGGTAGGCAGAAAATTCTTGCACAAAAATCAAACTACTTGGGAAATACTTCCCAGAATCAAACACTGGGATCTTATTAAAAAGTTTTGCATGTCAAAAGAAGTCTCCAACAGAGTGAAATTGGGAAAAAAATCTTAGTCAACTGTCCCTCAGACAAAGGACTTCTATCTAGAACATGTAAAGAATTAAAAAATATAAACTCACCCAAATTCAAAGACCCAACACAAAAATGAGCTTCCGAGATGAATACACAATTTTCAGATGAAGAAATACAAATGGCAAATAAATATATGAAAAAACGTTCAACATCATTGGCCATTCGACAAATGCAAATTAGAACAACTCTGAGATATCATCTCACTCCAGAAAGAAAAGCTAACATCAAAAAATCAACCAATAACAAATGCTGGCAGGGCTGTGGGGGAAAAGGAACACTTCTCCATTGTCAGTGGGAGTGTAGACTGGTACACCACTGTGGAAATCAGTGTGGAGATTCCTCAAAAAACTAGGATTAGAGGTTCCGTTCGACCCAGCTATTCCCCTTCAGGGTATTTTCCCAGAAGAATTGGAAACATCATACCTCAGCGATATATGTGCACCCAAGTTTATAGCTGCACAATTTGTGATAGCCAGATCTTGGAAACAACCCAAATGCCTATCAGCTGAGGAATGCTTTAAAAAGACGTGGTATTTTTATACAATGGAATACTTCTTAGCCACAAAGAATGATAAAACTCGAGGCTTTTATAGGTGACTGGATGCAACTAAAGACTATGCTCATAAGTGAAATAAATTAGACTCGCATGTGTAAATACTGTATTGTCTCACTAGTGTAAGAAACTGAAAGAGTAGATAAGATCCAAAAGTTACAATAGATACGGTAAAAGGGAAAGAAACTGCTCAAAGGGAAGAACAACTGGGATGAGAGACAGAAAAATAGAAGGAAGGGAAGAGAAATGTATGTGTGTGTATATATATATATATATATGCAAAGATAATCATACCACTAATTCTATTAGTTCACTGAAAGAAACAGTTAGTATTCCTATTGCTTGATCAACTTTGCCTACCTGTATCTAGTAATCTGAGCAACTATTCTGAAGATAACAATATGCAATCTAACAACCATTGTTAAATTCCTATCATCTTGTTTTGAAATCCTATATTGCTATTGCATTTTTTTTCTGTAGCAATACAAGATTCAGAGGAGAGTGCCTGGTCCATTTGGTGGAGGCACGGAATATTTCTCGGTAGAGACGCTGCTGCAGATGAGACTTGAGAATTCATTTATTTATTCCAAAGAGAAAGTACTGGGCTAATATTATTTGATAGGCCCTGGGCTAGGATCAAGCATATACATGAAAGACATGTTTTTGTTGTTGTGTTTTGTTTATTTGATTTTTGATTTTCTGGTTTTTTCTCCTTAAAATAAAAACTAAGAGGATAACTATCTCAGTAACCACTCTCCGATAATTATTTGCAACCCTAAGATTTGGGTGCTCTGCACAGTAAGCAGCTTTCCATATAGCAAGTTAAACAGAAATTTAGTGTAGCTGTCACTTTTGTGCCAGTTTTCAGCCTCAAAATAAGGCACATGCAGTTGTCATCCCCTCCCCAATCTTATATATTCCGCTTTGCCATGTTACACCTCTAAACCGAAGAGCTCACTGCACACTCAACACCCTGCTCTCTCACAGCCCTGTGAAGGGACCTGGTCATCTCCCCTTCTTGGGCTGCTTTCCCTCCTCCCACTACAGACTGCCTAACTCAAAGACCTGTCTTTCATGCATACGCTTGATCCTAGCCCAAGGCCTATCAAATAATATTAGCCCAGTACTTTCTCTTTGGAATAAATAAATGAATTCTCAAGTCTCATCTGCAGCAACGTCTCTACAGAGAAATATTCCGTGCCTCCACCAAATGGACCAGGCACTCTCCTCTGAATCTTGTATTACTACAGCAATCAGAGACACCAAAATGACACCCAGAATTTGGAGGCAGATTTATTTTAAGGTGACGGACACTGATCAGAATCATTCCCAAAATATCAGGCCCCAAAGGCTCAGGGAGGAAGGTTTTTACGGTGTCTGCAAATGGAAGTACAAAGACAGAGTACTTGGCTGTCTTTGATTGGTTCTTACAATATGCATCTTAGTGACCAGCTATGCACCAGAGTGACCAGCCATTTCTAAGAAACAAACAGTGTATATATATATATATATATATATATATATATATACCTGTATACATATAATGTTTCCCCTTCTTCCTTCTCTCCTTTCCTCTATCCCAGCTGTTCTTTCCTTTTGATCACTTTCTTTCCCTTTCATTATCACAATATCTATCATACATCTGGAATCATTTTTTGTTCCTAAATCTTGTAACCTGAACAACTATTTCTAAGATAACAATAAGCAATATATTAATTAGTATTAATTTCCTACTTTTTTTGAAATTCTGTATCATTTCTATCCCTTTTTCTGTTTTGATTTTTTGAAATTAAAAAAATTCAGTAAAAAAGTAGTACAAGTACATAGTTCTGAATAAATAAATTAGTGTACCAAAAAAAAAAAAAAAAAGAAACAAACAAACAAAAAGTAACAGAAACTGAAACTAGAATTATTACTTGGGCAACTAACAACTAAAATATATGGCGGGGGGGGCACTTTCTGTTACAGTATCTCTGTATCTTTGTTTTAATCAATACCTTATCATCTTTCAAACAAGTATCATCATTGTCTTCTTTTGAAAAAAAGAAGACTGTCATCTCGTGAGTCCCCAGATCCCCAGATAAAGCTCATATTTCTCAGTTGACATTCTTTGTTTATTCATTCCTTAATTGGACGGAGATTTACCAATTGTCATTTTATGAACAAGTTGAGGTCCCTGTTCTCCAAACAAGACATGGACCAGATACATAATCAGATAACTGTAGCACCACAAGAGAAATGCAGCAGTGAACAATGTGTTTTGATTGCAAGGGGGAGGGAGGGGCCTTAGTCATTAGCTGGAGGATGAGTGGAAAGGAAAAGTTTTCTCTAAGAAGGCCATCGCTTGCAGTAAAACCTAACAAAGATTAAGAATTCACCCACTCACAAAAGGTGAAGTGGAAAAGAACAAGAGTTCTTTTTAAATATATATTGCATAGGGGCCGGGGATTTAGCTGAGTTGCAAGGTCCTGAGTTCAATCCCCAGTACCAATATATATATTGCATATATTGAGATGCTTCATGTGTGGGCAGATGGTGCCACAGCAGTACAAAGAGGTCTTCACTACTCCTTAAAGCTTCCAAGACCTTCAAAATGTGGATGTCATAATTTCTCCAACCTATTCTACGTTAGTGGACACAATAATATTTCTAGTTCCACTATATGCTATTATGAACAGTGTTGTCAATTAATACCAATGGACCTTTTACATTTCTGCTAATTTTAACTTTAAGATAAATTCCTAGAAGTGTAGTTACCGGGCTAAATTGTCAATGCAGGTGTAATGACGCTAAATACTAATAAATATTCCTCCATTGGTACTTTAGCCTTTGGCATTCTCATTAGCAGTGTCTGAGTCTTCAAGACAATTCATAGAAGGATTAAAGACAAAAGGTCTGTGGAAATTGTTTCAGAAGTATATTCTATTAGCATCCATGAATGTATTCATTAGTTTCCCATCACTGAGACAAAATATCTGACACCTACAATTTAAAGGAGAGGTTTATTTGGCTCATGGTTTCTGACAATTTAGTTCATGGCTGGCTGACTCCAAAGCAGAAATATCATGACAGAAGGGTGGGGCTGCTTAGTTCATGGTGGCTGGAAAGCAAATCAGGGAAACAGTGACAGAGGGAAAGAAGCCAGGGACCAAACGTAGACTCCTAGGCCATGCCTTCATGATCCACCCAAACACACTGAGAAGTCTGCTTTGCCAATTCTCTAAACAGCTCCCATGCCAATCAAGTTGACACAGTCAAGCTAAACCACCACAATTTAAAAATATAAAGCACTGAGGATACCAAGGTTATAGAGACTGCATCATAAAATTAGAACTTTTCTTTGAATTGTTGGCTTTGGTTTAAAAAAAATAAGGCTTCCCATTAACTTTTGTCTGTCATACAGTAGAACAAAATTAGTAGCCAACTCTGACAACTGTGAGAAAGTGAAAACTTCTCTCTCTAGCAAGGACTAGTGAAAGGAAATAGATAGCATGCTACCAGTTATTACTCACTCAAGTTTCCTCTGTTCCCTAACTCCATTTCTTCCATTCAAATAAATCTCACAACTACAAACTTTGCCTCAGAAGCTCTCAAAATCCTTATCCTCAGTTATGGAATCATATCTTATTCCTTCCTGCTCCTCCCCTGGAAAATTAAGGAGTCCTAATTGTCCCTGAAAAGGAAGTACTCATCATAATTAAAATACTTTAAAGTTCAGCAGTTTGAATCAGGTAAATGGACTTCTACACTTGATCTCACATGCTCAAATCTTTAAATCTGTTTTTTGGGTTTTCCTATATAAGTAAATCAGTCATATTTACTTACCTACATTTGATTTAAATAAAAATTATATATGCATATATGCAAATGTATGTAAGTAATGATGCAAATGCAAACACAATCCAGCCTGTAACTTAAAAACTAAAATATTATGATATCTTGTGCATTCCTACTTCATCCTATCCTTTTCCGCTTCCCTACATCCCTTCCCAAGAGATGCTTTTGCATTCACTGAGAGTTAGATGACCACTGGGACCACGTCTGCATCCTGTGAGTCATCAGGTGTGAGTCTGTGTTCTCTGAGCAAGCCTTGGTCTCCATGTGCCACAACTGGTATAAAACTTCACCCTGAGGAACTTTCCATCCACTGAAAACTGCTCGTCCTCAGCTCATTGTTAGCCCCACACACCCAGCACCGCCTTGCAAAATATCTTTACCATGATTGATCCAAGACTGGTTGTAGCAGGGGGATCTTCATGTACCCAAGAGCCCATTCAGTTGTCAAGAGCAGTCTGTGACTTCATAATTCTTGTCTCTGATCTTGTGATAGTATCTCCACTCGATACTATATTCAAAAGATGAATTACAACAATCCTATTTCAAATGATACTGTCCTTCAAGCAATTTAGGATCTATGACAGTTTCAAGTAATTAGCAGTGCTCACCTGAAATTTTGTCTGGCAGAATTTAAGATGGTTTTCCAGGACCCATGAGGAATGTGTGTTCTGACCTACTGGCCCTTTCTACCATGAGTGATTTTGCTTAATGACTAATTCTAATCCTAGTTAGTAATCATCACCTACTTAGTTATCTACTGTTGAGCAACAAATGCCCTAAAATTTGACCCTTTGAGAAAGCAATAAATTTCTATTGTCTCATCCAGTTTCTGTTGGTCAGAAATTTGGGATGGCTGAGGAGTCACATAGCCGGGAATCTCATACAACGTAAAAAAGTGGACAGAGGCTGCCATCCTTAAACACATCAGTGGGGAAAGGGTCCATTTCCAAGCAGGCACAGCCATGTGGTTGGCAAGTCAGGCCACTGTGGTACCTTAGCACAGGGCACCTTCTGTAGGCCTGCTGAGTGTCCTTAGAACAAGGCAGCTGGCTTCCCCCATAGTGAATGATCTGAGAGAACAAGGTGAACACCTCAGTGCCTTTTATGACTCAGCTTAAAAATCACACACTTGCATTTTTAAGATACCCATAGGTGTCACAGGTCATCACTACTCAGTGTGGGAAGCAAACATAAGAAGGAATGAACCGAAGTAATGAGGATTGAGGGGCGAGTGGGAGTTTTTCCTAAAGATTGATATCAAATATTCCTCAGTATCTCTCTTGAGAGTCATTTCATTTAGTATTTTCCACAGGATAATAAACCACATTTAATGAAAAGTGCTCTTTCCCTTCTACTTTTGACAGTAGAATAGTGCTAGACAACATTTTGTTTCATTTGTTTTGCTTTGCTTTCTGGAATGCCTGAAATGATAGACCCACAGAATTTCTGGAATTTCCTTATGCTGTTCTGGGGAGGTAAAATCTGTGTAAGTTTAATTATAAAACAATATTAGCTTTGTTGCTATTTTAGCAAGTCAGAAACCTGGCAAACTTCAATGAAGTAGGGATTTTAAGATGTTTATGTAAAACTTTGTTTAGTCACCAAACTCCTGAAGAGTGAGAACATTTTCCACAGGTTACATCATTATCATCAAGTGATATTTTTAAAGCCCTCTCTTCCTTGTGAATCATCAAGTTCAAAGGAAAGTTACAAGAGAATATACCTTCAGAATATTCCAGGTCTTTCCCCGGGCTTTCAGGAGTTAACCAGTGAGCCAAAACCCTACCCTCAAAAGTAGCAGATCCCTGTTCAGTGCAGAAAATCCTTTAGGCCAAGCAGTGAGTTGTTACCTGCTTACCCCATGGACTCGTGATGAGACATATATTCTCAGATGATGGGATTCAGCTAGGAGGCCTCCTCCTTACTCTTTATAGTCCACCCTACCTGCTTATCAACAGGGTTCTCCTACCCTCTGGTTCTGGTCAGGTCCTGTTGATGAGGGGTACTGGCAGAGGAAGAGAAAGACCAAGACAGGTTTTCCTCCTTCCCTTCTTCCCTCCCTCCCTCTCTCCCCTCCACTGGCTCCAGGGCCCTGTCCCTCCCCAGCCTCCTCAGTCCTTCCTGCTAGGTTTTGCATGCTTCACCACCCTTTGTGGAATCTCAGAATCCTCCTCTGCTTTAGTAGATAACTTGTTCATGAGACTCACTGGTGACCCCTGTTAAGTTGCCATCTGTTTCATGCGGAAACTGTGACCAGTACAGTGTGTGACTGATATTTTTTTAGCCTTTACATCGATGCAGCCAGCATTTCACTTTTTCCTAAACGAAATGTCAACTACTGGAGAGTAAGCTAACAGGCTTACAATTTTACATAACTGATAAACTAATTAGGCGTTTTGGAGCAGTGAAAATTAAAGAAAGATGTTTTAGTATGTATGTTATTTAGGCAATAGGAAAGGAATGTTAAGAAAAACAAGAGTGTTGTTTTAAGTGCATGGTCCACACTAACCACAGAGTGCTTCGTGTTCTGGCCATGTGAATAATTCACAACTGATAATAAAAAATGCGTACTTAACAATTCTTCTACTTTTAGGGGCATAAGAAATTGACAAGCTTTGTAAATTAGAAACATATGTATTCAGTGCTTGTTTTTAACTATGTCTCATTTAAGGAGAAGTTTCCTATGATCATGTGTACATTTTTTTTAATATCTGAAATAGCAATTTATGAATAAAAATGGTCAGATACCTAATAGTTGAAGTTTAACAGGAAATGTGACTTACTTTCTCTTAAGTTGCTTTAAATTAGTTTTTCAAAATGACCAGCTAATTTTCCTGAATGTAAAAAAAAGTAAGGGGTTCCCAGAGTTGAAAAGTGCAACTCTTCTTTCATAGCACGATTGATTTTATTCTATTGTGCTAAGGACAGTTAACGTGAGAACTGCTCTCATAATCAATGTTTTGAACCACAATATTATTGACTACAAGTAAAATATTATACAGTAATTTTTAGAACTTATCATACTTAACTATCATTTCGCATTTCAGCCTTCTCTCAGCCTCTGGCAGCCACCATTCACTCTATGATTCTAAGAATTTGACTGTTTTAAGTTTCTCCTATAAATAGAATCACACAGTGACTGTGACTGGCTTATCTCAGCATAATGCCCTCAAGATTCAACCATGTTGTTGCATACTGCAGTTTCCTTTCTTGAAGCTGAATGGTATTATACCATATCTATACACATATTTTCTTTATCTAGTCATCAGCCGATGAATTTATGTTGTCACTACATCTGGGGTATTGTGGCACTACTTACTACTGTGAATATTACTGCAATGACGTGAAGGTGATATCACTTCAGGATCCTGATTTTAAGACTTTTGGATAAATATCTAGAAATGGGATTGTTGGATCATAAAAGTCCTCTTAAATTTTTAAGGATCTTCCATATTGTTTTCCATAATGACTGTACTATTTTGCATTCTTGCCAACAGTGTGCAAGAGTTCCAACTTGACCACAACCTCATCATTTCTTGTCTTCCATTTTCTTTGGAAAAAGGAGTCATCCTAATAACCGTGAATTGATATCTCAATTTCTCTGATCATTAGTGATGATGAGCACCTTTGGGATTGGTTGTTTGCTTGTTTTGCTTTGTTGTGTTTTGTTTTGTTTTGTTTTGTTTTTGAGACAGGATCTCACTATGTAACACAGGCTGGCCTCAAACATGTGGTGATCCTCCTGCTTCAGCCGCTCAAATACTGGGATTTCGGTCCTGTGCCACCACATCAAACTAACTAATGAGCACCTTTGTACATAACTATTGGTCATTTGTGTATCTTGTTTAGAAAAACGTCCATTAATGCCCTTCTTTGTCCCATTTGTTAACCAGGTTTTTCTGCTGTTTTAGCTATTGAATTTCCTGTATTTCTTGTATATTTTAGATATCAGTCTCTTATCAAGTAATGGTTTGCAGTTATTCTCTCCAGTTCCATATGTTCCCTATTGTTTTTCTTTGCTATGCAGAAGTTTTTTAGTTTGATGTAATTCTGCTTATTTGTTTTTGTGTCTTTGTTGTGGTATCCATAAAGTCATTGTCAAAACCACTGTTAGGAAGCTTTTCTGCTATTTTCTTGCAGGAGTGTCACAGCATCAGGTCTTACATTAGGATATGTACTGCATTTTGAGTTGATTCTGTGTATGCTATAGCTTAGAGTCCAGTTTGATTCTTTTGCACAATATTTGTTGAAGAGACTATCCTTCCTCATTGTGTGTTCTTGGTTTTTTATTGAAGATCAGTTAACGATACATATGTATTTTTTCTCCATGCTCTCTATTCTGTTCCTTTAGTCAATATGTCTGTCTACATGCCAGTACACCTCTGTTTTGATTCTGTAGCTTTGTAATATCTTTTGATATCAGGAAATTATGATGACTTCAGTTTTGTTTTTCTTAATATTGATATGATTATTAGTGGTAATTTGTGATTCCATATGAACCACAGAATTGCTTCATCCTTGTTTGCTGATGACATGATCTTATACAGAAAGCATTGTAAGATTTCATTTTTTAAAACTTAGAACTAATAAGTGAATTCAGTAAAACTGCAGGAAATAAACATACAAAAAGTTGTGTTTCTATACACAAGCAATGAAACCTAGAAAACCATCTCACATGTAATAGCACTAAAAGGAATAACATACTTAGGAATAAACCTGTAGCTATCCATTCCCTCCTTTTCTCTTCAGGTCTTTGAATGTGCACGTATGTGTATCGAAATAAACACCTGTGCACAAATCTGTACCTGTATTCTCTTCTTAGAAGAAAATAATTGTAGCTCCCTATGAACCAGTGCCATGTGTGGGCCACCACCACAGTGGGGACAGCCAGACCCAAGTCTCTCCCCATGAGTCAGAGCCATTCATGGACTTCAGAGGGAGAGAATAAGGCCTCATCAAGGAGCAAGCCCACTCTGGGAACCAGTGCCATGCATGGGCCACTGCTGGAGTGGGAACAGTCAGACCCAAGCCTTTCCCTGTACATCAGCACCATTCACACACTGCAGGGAGAGAGAACAAGGACTCATCAAAGAGCAAGCCCTCCCTGCAAACCAAGACCATGTACGGGCTGCCGCCCGAGTGGGGACAGCCAGATCCCAGCCTTTCCCTGTCAGTCAGCACCATTCACAGACTGCAGGGGGAGAGAACAAGGCCTCACCAAGAAGTAAGCCCTCTCTGTGAACCAGAACCATGCATGCGCCACCACCAGCTGGGGGTCAGCCAGACAAGAAGAGCCAATCCCCACCCGTCCTGTAAGTGACCAACTGATTCAGAGAAACACAGGGTGCAATGATGGCTACAGAGGTGAAATGCAACTTGATGCTTGTGGTGTTTCCGTGTTTCACTGACCTTGCAGGTGTAGGGACAGCAGTCTGATCATCTATTCAGAAGATGGCAGTACAGAGTGTGGCATCTAGGAGGAATGTCCATCTGAGGGTGTTAGCCATTGTTAATTCCCTATTGTCTTGTTTTGAAGTCCTGTACAATTTTCATTGTTTTGTTGGGTTGGGTTTTGTTCAGTTTTGTTTCGTTTGATTTTGTTATATCCAATGGCAAGCGTAGCTATTTTGAGGATAGCAAGATATATTATGGTAGCCATTTTAGATTTACTATTGTCTTGTTTTGAAGTCCTTTATTGCATTCATTGTTTTGCTATGTTGGTTCTATTCTGTTCTGTTCTGTTTGATTTTCACTATGTTTGAGGGTATCTGCAGCTATTTTGAAGACAACAAGAGGCATTATGGTAACTATTATAGATTTCATATTGTTTTGAAGTTGTGTGTCACTTACAATAGTTTATTTTGATTGGTTTTATTGTTTTATTTTCCTTAGATTTATACTCTTTAAAATAAAAAAATTTTTAAAAAGAAAATAATTGTATCAGATTGAGCCCACACTAATGATTTCATTTAATTTAAGCACCTCTTTAAAGATAATCTCCAAATGTGGTTACATTTCAGTTATTGAATTTAAGACTTCAGGATACAATTCAGTCCTTCACAATTTTCACCTGTTCTTTGATTTCACTTCTTTTTTTTTTCCTCACCCTAGTTGTCCTGGGTTTGTACCTTCCAAGTAAAGCATCAATAGTTTTATTCTAAAACCAGCTCTGTTTTTAGACATTTGGACTAATAAAACTACCCATTGCACATTGGTGGGTCCCTTCTTTTCACTAGCCATTACTGTCTCACTATGGGCATCGACATCCTAAATATGTTCTTTCTCTTACGTGTTGTATCTAAATAACATATTTTTTCAGTTTTGAATGGTTAAAAAGAATACAACAAAGCCGTATGCCATCTTCTGATACTGACTCTTTCTATTCAACACCATGGTAATACAATTCCTTAATGTGAACAGCTATAATTCATTCATTTTCTCTTGCTGTGGAATAGTTCATTGTAACAACACACCACAAGGTAATCCTTCTTTTGTTGATGGAGACTGGGATGTGTTGTGCAACCAAAATCAGGTGGCCAAGCAGCACACATGACAGATTCCCTGGAGCTCATTTCTTGGGGACACGCTCAGAAAAAGAAGCAGTAGATGCAAGGATGTTTCACTGTTGTCAACTTCATCTAGGACACTAAACAGAGGTGTAACAGGACCAACTTCAGAATACAGGAAGTCCCCAAACCTAGTAGAGATTTTAAGCTGTGTGATGTAGGAAGTACCACCCTTTCTTCTCGCATGATCTGGGGTTGAGTTTGTGGCTGAGTGACGTGGTCAACTAGCAGAAGGATTTGCATTATCAGCCTGTATGGTTGGGGAAAATCTAGCCCTTCATTCCCCTGAGAGCAGCAGCAAAATGGGGTGTAGGCCTGGTAAGCCTTGCATTGGATCGGATTTGATAGTCCTATGTAATGGGTTGCAGCTGGTTTCCAAGGGGCTCTGCAGAAGCCCAATTCCTTCTCTGGGAGACCAGCTGTAAAAGATCATTCTTTTAAATTGCAGTATTTCTCTGTTTGTTTTGCAATATATCTGTACCTAGAAGTAAAATTGCTAGGGCATAGGGTATATGGATACTCAATGCTAGTTTAACCTCATGCCTGCATGCCAGGTTCCACTGAGGCTTCTAGTACATCCTAAAAGTATTTTCAAGTTATTTAATTTTTGCCAGTCAGTTTGGCATAGAACAGTATCTTCCTATGGCTTTGATATAGATGTCCCTGATCACAAGTAACTCTCTAGATGCATATGGCCACCCATTTTATGAAATGTTTTTTGGCTCTTTTTTTTCTTTTTTGTTTGAACCCAGGGTCTTTGTATGGAACTACATCCCACTCCAAACCCTCATTTGAGAAAAGGTCTCACTAAGTTGCCCATTTTGGGCTCAAACTTACAGTCTTCCTGCCTCAACCTCCCAGAGAGCTAGGATTACAAGCATGTGCCCAGCTGTTTTTTGCACTTTTTTTTGCACGTGGAATTGAACTCAGGACTTCACACTTGCCAGGCAGGTGCTCTGCCACTGAGCTATATCCCTGGCATTTGGCTCATTTTCAGATTGATTTGTCTTTCTCTTGTTTATTTGTAAGAATTATTTATAATTTGTATGAATTATCTATACATTATATTCTTGACATCACTATTTGAAATTACTCTTCTCATGAGCCTAGGGGCTTCCTGCCTATGTCCTCTCTGTAAAGCCACATGATCAGCAGCAGAGCACAGATATCATCTATCCTATTACTTGCAGCATCTCCAGTGGGTGGAGCATACCTTTCTGCTCACAGGAGGCACCCAGGAAGAAACTAGTAAAGAAATGAACACTAAATGGATCTGCATGTATCAAAACTACAGGAAGGCATCAGATAAAAGTAAATACAGAAAGGACACAGAGCCAAACAACTTGGGGCTGGGGCTTGATTTCCCACATGTCTTAGAATCCTTAATCTCTAGACCTCAGTGCCCTCATCTGTAAACTAAGAAACCATGAAGTAATGAGTTTGAGAGTGCTTTGTAACTTATAAGGTATTTTACTGTTGCTGTTAAACACATTTTGAGCCATTGCTTATAATGGCATCAATGAAGATACATTAAAATAAACCTTTAAGTGAGTGAGTTCATGGAGGAGTGAACGGTCTCTCTGTTGGCCCCATTTAGGACTCTAGCTCCCTCCAAGTGTGTGACTAGGTGTTTGCAAACAATAGTACAATATAAAGATCTGGGTCAAGTCCCTATTTACCAGTCAACTTCTTTAAGTCTCATCCTCCCCATTATATATGAATAATGTATGAATGATGAGTTCACAGACCTCAGAGTGCTACAATGAGAATACCACACAGTTATAATTTGCATGGCAAAATATAACTTACCCATGTCCCTCTAGGTTAGGATTCTAACTCCTAATGCCACATGGGCACCACTGGGGGGAAAAAAGAAAAAACATATTGTTATGATGTGCTCAAATGGCCCCCATGTAATCATGGAGAGGGCTCAGTCTGGCATTCATGATTGGTTTGTTGTCTGGTGCTGGGATTGATGGTGTGAGTGCACCACACACTCAGGAGTGGAGCTGACATACAGCATAAGGGCAGAAAGAAGGCATGTCTTCTCTCTCTTGCTGATTTGTGCTTGCTATCTGTGGTGGGCCCTCAGTCATGTCACCCTGCCTTGCAGCCAGCTGAGTGTGGGCTGAAACCCCCAAGAGCTATAAGAAATAAACTTTTCCTTCCCTAATTCTGGGCATCAGGTATTCTGTCTCAGCAAAGAGAGAAAGTAACTAAACAGAATTTGGTACCAGGAGTGGGGCCATTGTGGTGACTATACAAGACGATGTGATTCAAGAGCCTTTGGAAATGGTTTGTGGGAAGAGTTTAGAAAGGTTTGATGGTGTCACCTGAAAGAGAGGCACTAGAACAGCTTAGGCTGTTCTGTAGGGCAGATTCTAGTCAGATCTCAGAAGATCAGAAGGTTGATAGAAAACCTGGCAGTAAAGACCAGGCCCAGGAGGTTTCTGCTGGGAAGGACTGCATTGGTTTCTGGACTCCACACAATGTGTGTTACAGCTTGGCAGAAAGTTTGTCTGCATTTTGCTTGTGTCCAGAGACTACCTGAGACTGAGATTAAGAGCAATGGACTGATCAATCCGGCAGAAGAAATTTCAAGGCAGTCTAATGCTGAGGCGGTGGTGTGGCTGTTTTGGGGGGATTTTAGCCAGATTTATGCTGCAAATCAAGAGCAGAGAGCCCAGCAGGGTGATTCAAATCATTGTGAGTTTGGCCAGAAAGTTGTGAACTGTAAAGATAGAGCTGAGACCTTGATTGCTGAGAAGGAACAGAAAAATAAAAAAGATAGCCTGGAGACATTCTGGGAAGCAGCAGGTCTTCACCCTTTGCAGCCTCAAAACTGCAAAAGTGAAAAATTGCTTCAAGAGGAAAGCCACAGAGTGCCATGCTCCAGAGTGACAATGGAGGCCACGGGAGGTTCCAAATGGCAGGAGCCACACCAGACTCCAGAATGGCAGCAGCATAGAGAATCTGTTCCTCACAATCAGGTCCAGAGAGCTCAGGGATCCAGGCACTTGACCCCTACAGCCAAGAGAGAGGAAAGGCTGGCTATCGTTCCAGCTGATAGCAGACCTTGGTGGCATCCACACAGCACTGGTTTTAGGTGCAAGGAAAATGCATGAACTCTGAGGTTAAGGCAGCTTCCATCCCAATTTCAGAGGATCTATGAGGCCAAGCAGTGTGCCCCTGAGAAGGCAATATGTAAAGATGTAAGGGTGAAGCCAAAATGCAATGGAGAACCCAAAAGTTTAAAAAAGGCAGAAACATGGATCATCCAAGGAAAGCTGCAAAACTAAACAAAATGGGCTAAAGAGAGAAGCTATAGGAACTGGAACCCCTCAAAGTGCCATGGAGGTGTAGTCACTCAAGCCTTTTGGAGCTTGCAACCAGATTGTTTCAGATGCTGCGTGTGGAACTTCAGGACTTAATGTTCACCCTGCTGTATTTTGGACTTGCTTTGGTTCCAGTGCTTTGTATTCCTGTTTGTAACTTTTGAAATGATAATATTTATCTTGTACCCTTACATGTTGAAAGTGTTTAATTTCATTTTCAGTTGTGCAGGGGGTTACAGTTAAGACTTTGCCATAGATCTCAGAGGAGACTTTGGACTTGGACTTTTTAGCAATGATGAAACTGTTAGGACTGTGGCAACTCTTGTAAATGGACTAAATATCTTTTGTGTAAAGGATATACATGAGTCCTTGGCGGGTCAGGGGTGGGATGTTATGGGTATCATCCTGTGGCCCTGCCAAGTCTCATGTAATCATGTAATCATGGACAGGGCTGAGTCTGGCATTCCTGATTGACTTGCTGTCTAGTGCTGGGATTGGTGATATGAGTGTTGCGCCCACCCAGGGGTCACGCCAACATACAGTGTGAGGGTGGGAAGAAGGCATGTCTGGTTCTCTCTCTTGCTGGTCCACCTTGCTGTTTGGTGGCCACCATGAATGCTGTTCTGCCACACCATGCTACCTTGGAACCAACTGAGTATGAACCAAAACCCCCAAGAACTGTAAGAAATAAACCTTTCTTTCCCTAATTTTGGGCACCAGGTATTCTGTCTCAGCAATGAGTGAAAAGTAACCAAGACAGTCACCAACTGAAGGAGCATTACCAACCCAGTGATATACAAAGTGAAAATTGCATAAGGAGACTGTGAACTCTCAGTGTGTGAAGCATTGAGATTTTGAGATGCTTCGTTATAGCATGAGCCAAATAGACAATGTTTTTTTTTAAAAAAAGGAAATAGATAAAAGGGAAAGTAAAGCACCAAAATCAGTGAAAGAGAAAACAAACAATGGAAAGGCCCAACAAAGGGACAGCTGTGCTTTCCTGAACCTTGGGAAAACCATCAGATAGCTGCCCAATGCCATTCTTAGTCCTCCTGCCAAGTATATTTTCCTCTTCCTGTGCAATTCAAAAGAACACAGGAAAAATCTGAAAAGCTTTGTGCCTAGATTCTTTGCTCTTATTCCTCCAGTTGCCAAATAAAATTTTTCTATCAGAGAGCCAAAGGTAAAGGTGAGAGATGCTCTGCACACAGAGACCAAATCTTCTGCAAATGGAAAAAGGACCAAGGAATGGAGGGACAAGGGAGGGAAAGGAAAGGAAGGAAATGCAGTAAGAATTAAGGTGTGTCATATACATGTACCAATTCCCCTTGTGAATGTAATCATTATGTACTGTAAGCATGTACTAATAAAAGTAAAAAAATTTTAAAAAGAGAAATAGAAGTAGCTGCTTTGAGCTGCCTCAGGAAAACAGAAAGGCCAAAAGTCAAGAAACACGGATAGAAAAAGGCAAGTGAAATACAGACACCCAGAACAGGGTGTGTGATGCTTCCTGGGAGGTTCAGGATGAGTGTTTCCCATGCAAAAAGAGACAAATTAGAGTTCTCTTATTTGAATGCACTAAGTATTTACCATTGCCAAGAATAGAATTCAATCTCATTTCCCACATAATGAGTGAGTAGTCTACATTTTCAGTTAATTCTAAGGGAGTGCTTTTGATAAGAGCGTTTTTCTTCCAAAGTATTAACTGGGAGAAAATAACCATATGGGGCCCCAGTAATAGTCACCATCATTAAGTGCTATTTGCAAAGGAGTCTCTTTACTTTATTACCTAGCATCTCTTCCTTTTAATTATTTTTCTTTGTTTAACTGCAACATTTTTCAACATTTCTTGCTACTTGTCTTCTTTGGACTATAGGGTTCTTGGGGAGCATAATTTCTGCTTGTTATCTGTGCGGAATACCACTGACTTATAAGAGCCCAATGTAGCAATAAGCATAGGTCAACATGATTTTAAGAGTAAATTTTCAAGCCAAGAATGGTGGTGAACACTTGTAATCCCAGCACTCTGGAAGGATCGCAAATTGGAGCTTAGCAATTTAGCAAGACGCTATCTCAAAAACAAAAAAATCATGTCTCAGACTGTTTTACCAGGGCAGTCTGTTGGATCCAAAGAAGTGGCTTTGCAACAGCAAACAGAAACACTGAAACTGTCACCCAGGATTTGGGAGCAGATTTATTTTACATAGACAATGGGCACTGACAAGGAATCATTCCTTATAAAATTATCTGGCCTTGAAGGTTTAGGGTGGGAGGGTTTTATGGGGTTTGCAAGCAAGAAGCAGAGTACATGGCTGTCTTTGGTTCTTATGCTATGCAGTGACCAGCCATTTCTAAGAAACAGAAGTAATAGGAACTTGTAACAGGAACTGTTACCTGAGCAACTAACAGAAACTGAAGTATACTGGTTGTGGGAGGGCATTTTTCTGCTACAGCTTCAGTGGTTTTAGCACTCAACCTCTCAAGATAAAAGCTTAATGATATTTCACTGTTTAGCTTATATTTGTGCACTTGGTTTTCTTGGGTTCAAATTACACTCCTTCAACTGAACATTCCACAACTGGAATTGTACTCCATCTTGCCTAAATTTATAAGACCATTCTTTTTCCTCAACCCTATCATTAATTTTTCTGCAGCTAATTTGAAGTTGCCTACATAAACTTTAAACTAGCTCTTTGTAAAGTTTTGAAACTGCTTGTATTCTCAGAAGCAACTATAGTTCTGCAAACAACTTAGTTGTTGTTGATGGTCAAGGTTTACTCTACCTATAAATATGATTGAGTTCTGACTGCAGGTATAATATTTTCTTTAAAATGACAGTCAATATAATGAAATTCTATATGTAGTCATTTGCAAAAATCTTAAAATTAATATTTTTGTCATAGAAACTATTTTTTTTCTGACTGCACAGTCATTAACTTCATCATCTAGTTACTTCAATAATAAGTATTCTGCCTACTGTATGAGTTATGCAGTTTCTGCTTAGAAAGACTCACAACACAAGTTAGAATTCTATCTAATAGGATGAGTAAGTACTTTGGAAAAGGGAAAATGCTTAATAATTCTGTACCAAGTAGAGTCAAGGACAATTTCTAGAGATGACCATGGGACTCACTCAATGACCAGAGTCCATCATTCAAACGAGTCCATTAACAGGATTTAATAATCCAGAACTAAGTGTTAAGTAATGGTTTAAGAAGAAACATCAGCTAAAATCAATTAGTGGTACTTAAAATGAATGCCAAACTTATACCCTGGCATTCATATTCCATGTTATCTAAAGAGTATGATTCAACTAAAGCCACTGAATGCCCTTTACAGTGGCTGCAGGGGCATTCCCTCACTGAGGACTGTCAGTCACACTTCCAAGTAAAATACAGTACTGTAAACAAGGTTAGCCTGTGTTCTTCCATTTAAATGCCCTCAGAGTAAAAAGAAAAGCAAAATCTTGAAAGTTTTGGGTTTATTTCTTCTTTCTAAAAATAGCAGGGTTCTAGTTGTGAAGGGTTTTAATGACACTTCTGATCTAAAGGCCATGTGCATCCTATGTTTATCCTTGCCACTGCATAAGCACAGATAATACAAAATGCAAATTTAACATTCCACCTTGACTGTCCTCCCTGTTTCTTGGGACTTAACAATTGCAGGCCCAGAAATGAACAGATGAATAAGACCACACTTGAGATCATCATTAGATGATTCTGGGACTGAGGATTTCATAGAGGCAGACAATTAGTACAAAATGCAACTGGAAACAGAATGCAGAACATACTTGGTTTGTACTGAAAGGAGAAAGAAAAAACAAGATCTCTGTTCTAAGAGCATTTGCAATCTATTAAGTAAAATCACACAAATTACCTATGGTAGAGGTGAACTATGGCCAAATAACCATCCACAACATCATGGTGGTTCTACCTAGTAAAAGGAGGAAACACACTGAAGAGCTGTTATGGTTTAGATCTAACATGTCTTTCAAAGGTCTCATATTGTTTGAAAGGTAATTGGATCATGGAGGTGCTATACTCATCATGGATGATTTCAGTAGCTGAATGTGCTGTTAGGAGGCGGAGCCTGGTTGAAAGAGGTGGGTCACTGGGTTTTGGAGACTAGATTATGTAAGGGTTAAGTTGCTGACCATAAAGGGATCTCTGATTGTGTTGGAAAAGTTCATGTTCACAGTGCTCTGAAGTCAAGATGACACCACAACTGAGACAGCCAAGGACACAGGCTGCTGATGCTTCTTATTCCAAAGCAATAAAGCAGCCAACCTTAGAGATCAGACAATTCTCTTAATTGGCAAGATTTACTGCCTTTATTTCTCAGGCCCCTGGTCATTTTCATGGACTTTTATGTGCCTCTAATGTGCCCTTCTCTTCCTGCCCTGACAGCCTTCCCACCCAAAACTGTGAAAATCTTAACAATAGGGGTGACCTGGAAAACTTCTGGTCTTTATACCCAGAAAGTCTCTACTCCCAGAGAGTTTTGGCCTTCCTAGATTCCCCAGAATCATACCACTTGTCTGTTTTTATTTAAGCCTTTGCCATAACTTGTCTTAGGAGGTTGGGGGCCCGATCAGTCCCCAGTAAGTGGGAGGTGTCCTGGACAAGTGTGTTTTTATCACCTGCTCTTTCCTTCTCTGCTTCCTGGATGCCACATGGTGAAAACCTTTCTTCCACCATGCTGTCTGCCAGACTGTTTCTGCCTTAGATCTAGCCAACCATGAACTGAATCCACTAAAACTGAGGACCAAAATAAACCTCTCCTCCTTTACATTGTGAGTGCTGGGTATTTTGTCCCAGTGACAGAACAGTAACTAATACAAGAGCCCAACCAGGGAAGGGTTGAGAAATTCACCATTAAAAAAAAAAAAAAAAAAACTATAGCCATGGCCCACCCCAGTCCAGTATAATGAATAACTAAACTACAATTTATGAGCAATTCCTGCTCATGCAAGTCCTTCCAGAAACAACATCTACAACCACGGTATCTCTGTTAGCTAAGCACTGGAGTGCTCTGTGCCAGTCTGGCTAATATCCTGTATGTGCCCAGATGTTTAAACATCACATACAGCCCTGGGAGCCAAACAAAAAAGCCCAATGTAATGACATTTCTCAGTCTTTTTGTCTCTCTCATAATTCTTCTTTCCCCATCTCCTCTGCACTATTCTTTAAAAAAAAGAAAAGAAAAGAAAAGGAAAAAGGAAAACATAGAAATTGCCTGGCGCCATGGTACATATCTGTCCAGGACTTGGGAAGCTGAGGCAAGAAGATCATGAATTTGAGATCAGCCTGGGAAACTTAGTAAAACCCTATCTAAAAACATACACACAAACAGAACAGCAACAACAAATCCAACCATAGACGTGAGTTTTGGCATGCCACTTTAACACAAGGATAAAGGGAAAAAGTATTTTTCAGTCCACTACGAAATCAAGAATCAAGTTCGGGCCCCTTTGTTTTCATGTTTGATTTTGTTGAAGGAAGGTGGAGACAGTAAGGAGAGAAGATATACTAATGATAAATCAAGCCAATGTTGAAATAAAATTCCAGTATTCTGCAAGTGTCCAATCATAAACAGACCTCCATCACTTCTTGGGTTCTGACTCACCAAAATATCTGAGTAACTGAAATTTATAACAGTAAAAACCACATTGGCAGGCCACAGATTCCACGGCAGTCTTTTGACAGTGGTATATTTTGCTGGTTATGGACAAAAGAATGTGCAATTTCCTGTTGACCAGTTCTGGATGCTTTATTTAGTAGAGGTCGAGACGGAATAAATACTGCTACTATTGTATGACAACAGTCAATGTCTATTGAGTCCTGTGTGCTAGGCTACAGTGAGGAGGGGTTCTCCATTCTACCATTTGATCACCATGAGCCTCTATTTCTCAGCGCCATTTCATATATAACTGAGGAGCAAAGACATAAGTAACTTGCCTCAGATCACAGAATTGGTAAGCAGGAGAGCTGGATTATCTGATTTCAAAAGCTCAGTCCCAATTGCTTCTAACTACCTGATGCTAATTTCCAAAGTCAAAGACTTCTAAATCAGTACTAATTCCCCAATATCTTCTCTCTGATCCTGACACAGCCTCAGTTAGAATGACAGAGAGTGTATTTATGAGTAAGAAAACAAAACCTGACATTCACTAAATTAAAAGAACAATCTCTTCCTTCAGAGATAATATTACTTTATATTAAACTTCATTTTTAATGCTCTCTCATGATTCTTTAAAATAATCAAAATGTTCCAACCAAGATATGTCAAAATGATGAAGGAATATCTTTAAATAAAATCCCATCTTCCTGCACTGAAAATAAAGTTAAATTATTATAAATTCCTTCTAATGAGTCTACTCAGTAGAAGAACAATTTCCTTTATTTTAATCATGTTTCTCTTGATATTTTCCCTCCTTTTCAACATCCTTCACAAAAATTTCAGTGTTTGCAATGCTCTGGCCACAGGCAGGGAAATAACAAGGATATTGTTATCCCTAGATGCAAGCAGCAATTAACCTTTTTCCTTTTTTAATAGCCCCGAGGTTGATTTCTTAATTTTCTTCTATAACTTCAGTTTTACAACTTTTCAGAAAAACATAAAGCTCAGAAAAGGAGACCACTGCATAAGAAGCTGAGTGCAAGTGTGACCAAGAGCTCAAGCAGGGAGCTGTCTTCCTCAGGGTATCAAGTCCAAGACGGCCCGTGACCCACAGCAGAAAGTGAGGGGTTAGTACCCACCTTCTCCACATGCAGCCTTATGTGTTTGCATCCCAAGGTCTGCTGCCAATTAGGAGCAAAACAACAGGTAATTGGCTCAAAAGATGAACTTCATAAAAGGTACAATGGATTTTAGAAAGGGCTGAAGGACAATCAGGATGCAAGTGGAATCTAGTCCTTCGTAACTGCACCAAGTATATTCTTTTTGTAAAGGGAGCTGAGTGTGCGCCCAAGAGTTCAGAAAGACTGCACAACTGCCTCTCACATAAGGGACTTGACATTGTTAGTTGTGGGGAAAATCTTCTCTTTTCTAAGTCAGTAGGTCATAGACCATTATCTCTGCAGGACTTTTGTGCTGGAAATTTTCTTATGTGTGTGAGTACACCAATAGGTTGGGACTCTGCTCCCTAAAAGCAGAGAAAAACAAAGCTCTCGAGCAAACCTGAAAGTGGTGCATTTTCCTTTCCTTATGTTAAGGCTCACAGAGAAAGTTCCTTTTGTCAAATCAGCACACTTCAAGCAGTAACTCTGATCCAAAGTAAGGAGAACCCCTAAGGCAAAATAGCAAGTGAGAATTTTCCAAATAACGATAAGGTTAATTTGACAGTAAGAATTTGGTTCTAACTCCGTAACCTACAAGTTTAGGGAGCCAAACAAAAAAGCCCAACCTAACAAACACTTCTCAGTCTGAAACACAAAGGCGTTCGAACATGGTTCCCCATCTCCTAGTGGACTGAAAGATATTTTTACCCTTTATCCTTGTCTTAAAGAGACATGCCAAAGCTCATGTCTATGGTTGGTTTTTGTTGTTGCTGTTTTTCTGTACTGTGTGTGGGTTTTTTTGTTTGTTTGTTCATTTGTTTTTTAGATAGGGTCTTGGTAATTCCATAATCGACAAAGTTTATTTTCTAAGTTCCTGTAGGTCACCAAACATGAATTGCAGTCCTACTAGGTTTTATGCATCATGTAAGACATTCCACATATTTTCCACCTATTTGAAGAAATACCAAAAATGTGAGCATTTGAGAATTTTCTAGGTCAAGTTTTCATAAAAAACACTAAAATCTTTGTCTTCCAGTTGATTACCATGAAATAATAAAGACAAAAGTAGAGTGATAAAGGTTAAATACTTTAGTCCCTCCAAAGTTCTAGGCCCCAGTATAAAGGTACTGGGAGATGGAGCTTTGGAGAAGTAATTAGTTCATGAGGGTGGGGTCGCCATGATGAGATTGGTGCCCTTATAAGAAAAGAGAGCTCCCTAGCACTCTTTTTTGTCCTCTCTCTCTCCTCCTCTCTCTCCTTACAATAAGATCGTCATCTGCAAAAATAAGAACTTCCCTGGGAACTGTGCAGCCAGCATTTTAATCTGGACTTCCCAACCTTCAGAACTGTGAGAAATATTTTTCAATATTCAAGCCATGGAGTGTACTGTATTTTGTTATAGCAACACAAGTTGATTAAGCCACAGTAATTTCAAAAATGAATCAAATCAAGTTTCACTTCCCAAACCAGATTGACTATACTAAAATCAGTTTAACTCTTTTTTTACATGTTCACCTTTCACATAATCTTCAAGGAAGTAGCATGTGGTAGTTTCATCCCAAAGGAAATGATGTCATGCCCTTATTAACAAGGATGGGAAGAAAATGTGAACCAGTGGTCTGTGAAAACTAATCACATTATAAGAGCTAAGAACACCCAGGCGAGGCCTAAATCTTCACCCCATTCATGTCCACTGTGAAAAAGGCAACGTGAGGTTTTTTCCTTGCCGGTAAAATTCCAATGTTACACAGAGATTTATTTATTTCAGCTCTCAAAGGTTGAAAGCTACAACATTTTACCTTTTAGGATTTTTTTAAGCCAAAGAAATGAAACTTGGGGCTGTTGATGGTCATTAGGCCGGAGGAGGCAATGAGAACTGGAGGTGGGAGTCAGGGGGAATTAAAACAACCAAAGCAGATTCCAAAATTTCAAGTTTGGTGGGGTGAAAACTCCGAGCAGACAGAAGTAGTGACAGTAAATGGACAACATATAAATTGAAACACAACTTAATACTGACACAGGATTTTTCAGAACCTCTGTTCTAAAATAGATGGTACCACCCCCTACAGGCAGTTTTGGAATTAGAGGAACATTGGAGGTCATGGTAGTGGGAGGCTACTACTTGCATTTATTAGGTGGGATCAAGGGTGCTGCTGAAGCCCTACAGTTGGATTCATCACAGCAAAGAATTAGCGCAATTAGTCAGGAATGGTGACACACGCTTGTAATCCCAGCACTTTGGGATTCCAAGGCAGGGGGACTGCAAGATGAAGCCCAGCCCAGGGAAACTTAGTGAGTCCTTGTTTCGAAATAAAAGGACTGGAACACACACATACACACGCACACGTGTACCACCACAGCTTTCAGTTGTCCTCTAAATATTCACAAAGATGAAAATCTAGTGTAAAGTTATGTAACTATGGTATATAATTTCATTTTTATAAAAACAGAATTTTTAGTTCCCCTTCAAAATATTTTGGATTTTTTGGGAATGCAATCAGAGTGTTCTGTATATTGAAAGAAGCCTGTGCAGCAGTGATGATAAGCACAGAAGTCAACACCAGACTGCCTTGACCTTCCCCCCAGCTCTGCCACTACTGTGTTAGCAGCGTGGCATGGGATAACTCCCTCCTATATAAAACAGGAATAACACCAGTATTCAACTCATGGAGATGGTGCTGAAACACTGATAGGCACACAGTAGACACTGTAAGTGAAGCAATCACAGACATCTGTTTTGTCTTGAACTTTATCAGGAATGAACCACATTTTAGAAAATCAGGCTGGGTGCTGGTATCCAGTACCATCACTCTGGGTACTATTATTGAATGGCCAATGTAAGCAGGCCTGTATTGTTCTGCATTTATAGCTACCATATGTGTGTGCTACATATAGCTACCATATACATGTGAAATGCACACATGTGTATACATATATACATACATGTACATATACAGTACTTAGTTACACAGGGTAATCACAAAAGTGTTTAAATTTTTTGAAGTTTATTACAGTAAAAGACACACGGCCATTAATCACCCTCAAAATACTTCCCCATGATTTGAACACACATTCCATTATTCTTGCCTCTTTCTGAAGCAATTCTGCAAGTCCTTTGTGTCTTTACAAGGTGTGATCAAAAATACAGTGAATGCTGCCGCCAAGTGCCATCCAACAGAAACACAGGCTTGTAAAAACATTATGGTGTCTTCAATCACCTTATTCACTTGGTCTGGCACTGTGCAACTTCTAGCTCTTCCCACTCAAAATTAAAATGACCATGAAGGGTCAATAAACAGTTTGAAGCAATGCAGGACATAGAGGAAGTCAAGACAGAACATCTAAAGACACAAAATAGGTTTTCCAGAACTGCTTTAGAAAGTGGCAAGAACAATGGGGTAAGTATGTTTGAAGCAAGGGAGAGTATTTAGAAGGCAACATGTCTTTTACTGTAATATGCTTTTTAATTTTAAAACACTATATTAAAAAAACACCATATTTTTATCACACCTCACATATACACACTTGTTTCATTATTTCATAACTTGTAATATAATCATGCCAGGAGTCACATAACAAAATAATGTTGCTGCAAAATTCTAACATTTGTTTCTGTTTCACTTAGGACATGACATTGGTGTGCCTGATTAGAAGTAGGTTATATTACCTGTTCACTTCAGATTAATAAGAGATGTGATGCTTTTATTTGTGAATGTCTTATCACCTGATTTTCTTTTGATTATAAAGAGATGCTATAAAACATTTATTATTTTAAAAAGTGAGACTTGAATAGGGTTCAAGACCTCTGTTTTAAATTATTATTTCATCCTGTATCTTCAAATGTTATCATGTGTTCACCATTAACCTGGATTAATATTGAGGCAAGCAACTTCCATTTATCTCCAAGAAACTCACATTAACTATTACTTATATATTTCAAAAATAGAGCTGTACAGAATTTTTTTTAGCAGCACTGTATTTCTCAAACACAATTCTGGAAAAAATCCCAGATAAAAAGTACAAAGAAAAACAAAACTGAGGACACTAACTACAGGTAGATGAAGTCAGAACCTTCTCTGACCTTCCTTCCCACGGGGCTTCAAGAAAGGTCTGAGAAGTATGATTTGATGCTGTACAGAGTTAAGAGTGAGTTCTGAAAATTCAGCTTCAATTTACAAGTGTTATTTTTCCCACAGACAAGGAACCACCATGCCAGATAAGACCTCCAAAGTTTTTTAAATCATTAAGTAGTGGAACTACAACACAAGAGCCCTCCCCTAAATCTGGGAGCAAAAGGAAGCAGGGCCCCTCCACTTCTTGGGCACAGAGCCAGCTTGGTGAATGGTAAACTGGCAAGCCTTGCTCTCCTTTTCCATAGCTCCCCTCTCACCACCAGGGCCCTGTGAGTACACTCTGCCCTGCCACATAAGAGGTACCCAAGCAATCTTGCCTTCAAGATCTTCTTACCCAATCTGCATAGCACACACGGGCCCCCCATGCAATACACTATCTTCCCAAAGCTCCCTCTGAGGCTGACAGGAAAATAGACTCTGTGACTTCAGTCACACTCACGTGAGTGGTTGCTGGTTCATTTAACCTCGCTACATTTGAGGCATTTTAGAGGAAGGAGTTTTACTAACCAGAGCGAATTTCTCATGGGCTGAATTTCAGGAAAGTCAGCAAAGAAAGCAATTCCACAGTGTGAGAGAGTGTATTTGAGGTAGGGGATATCAGCTATGCCTAGGAATATACCTTGGAGAATTCCCCTATTATAATTTTACTTTATATACCTGTTGGAATGGTCAGCTATTCTGAAGATAACAAGATATACTATAGTAGCTATTGGATTCACATTATCTTTCTTCGAAGTTCTGTACCAGTTCTACTGCTTTGTTTTGATTGACTTTGTTCTGTTATGTTCTGTTGGATTTTACTATCTTTAGAATAAAATTAAAAAATAATAATAATTTTACTTTATATATGTTCCTTCAGTTCCTCCACTACTAATTCATGAAATCCCAAAATGCCTGGGAGGCTTTATTGTGTGTGTGTGTATGTATGTATGTGTGTGTGTTTTAATTAGTGCTCAAAATAGCAACAACCAGGTTGGTCACTTATAAATCCAAAAACACCTTCGACACTCAGTTTCATTAGCTTCACCAATGACGCAAAACAGAAATGTTTCAACTACATGTGACTAAGAGTAAGAAAAATATACAACTATATTTAAAACACTTAAATTAACAAGATAGTACTTTTCCATTCTAACAAAATATCATACATTCAGTTTAAACAAGAGTTAATATTCAGATGCACTTTTTCAAAATACCTGAAGCTAGCTGAAAGTTAGTGACCATAAGGCTTTCCAAGACATTTCTAGTTAGCAAAATGTGTCCAATTTTGAAGAACTGTGGTTCTTTCCGGAAGACAGACATCAAACAGGTCAAAAAATGCAAACTGATATGTCTCTCACAAACTTAAATCCTGTTGCTTTAACTTTTCTGAATGATACTTTGGCTTTCAGCAAATCTTATAGCTTCTTTTCCCTTAAAAACAACAATATATATAACGACTAAGACCATTCTTCTCACGAATAATCATAAACTGCTTTCCTATCCACACGTGCTCCTGTGTCTCTGTGCGAACAGACACAGGCTGAGCTTAGGAGCATGGGACAGATCCACGCCTAGACCTCTGCTCGGAAGAGCACACACTTACCACGTGTCCTTTCAATGCCGAAGCTGCTGTGCTTACAAATAATAGTACATACACTTTAAAAATCTAGACAAAAATCTTTTCTCCAACTGGCTTTTTCAGGTAAAGAAGGTGGACCACAAGCCACACATCCATTTGACAACAGCCACCCAACTGAGTTCCCTCACCCTAAAAAACAACCGCAGCAGATGCTGCCAGCTCCGGAGAATGACCACCGCCCCTCTGGCCAACACCCAGTGTGCAGATGTGCATCCACGTGCCGTCCTGGAAGGGGTGGCCCACGTCCTCCTCCTGCCTCCATGAGTGGCCCCTAAGATCCCCTGGGTCTGCTGCCATCCAATCATGAAGGTGCAAGAAGGGCAGTATACAACTTTCTAGGAAATACAAAGGAAATGATGCGAGGTCACTAGGGAAGCCTGCAGTGAAGTCGGGGAGGCTGTCCCCAGGGACAAGGCACTTAAGAGCAGGCGACTGAAGGCCCGCGGGCGAGCGGGCGGCCTCAGTGAGTCAACAGCTTCAGGCGCGTGAGCCAGCTGACCAGCAGGGACGGCTCTGCGGAGGCGGCCTTCTTCTTGGTCCCTTCCTCCGGGAACGGGATGGTGGCGCTGCTGTGCAGTTCTGCGTTGATGTAGCACCTGCTCCCACGGATGTAGTCTGCGCCGCGTACCAGCTGCCGCTCGGCCGCGGGCCTGGAGAACCTGCACCCGGCAGAGGCGCTCTCTTCGATGATGGGTGGGATCCGCTCGTTACTGAAGTACCGGCAAAGGGCGTCTTCCCCTGTGTCCAGACAAAGCCCAGGAGTCCGTTAAAACGGCTATCCACTGCAAGTCATCATTTGGGAAAAAACAGACGCCAAGGACACAGGCACGCAGGTGGCACCCAGCTCGTGTTTGAAAACAGAAGCAAGAGGTCTGACATGATTCGGGCTGCTTTTTACACTTCAGAGGTAACAAAGAGTCTGGCAGATCCAGGGGACCCACACTTTTTTACCAATGGAAGAATTTTCATAATTCACTTAAAATAAAAAACCAAAGACAGTGCCCTGTGGCATGGTACATGCCTATGATCCCAGCAATTTGGGAGGTCAAGGCAGGAGGATCACAAATTTGAGCCTAATTTGGGCAACTTACCAACTTAGGGAAAACCTGTCTCAAAATTTAAAAACTTAAAATAGGGCTGGGGAATGTAGTTCAATGTGAAAGCCCTGAGTTCAATCCTCAGTTCAGGAAAAAAGAAAATGAAAACCCCAAAGAGAGACAGAAAGAGGTATGATTCTATTACTCTTTCCCCCAGCTGTTCTTGCTCAGAGCTGCAACACAAGGAGCACACCCCCAGAGCAGTGTCTCTTGCCATGGATCATATGTCAAGGGACACTTAGGAAGCTGGGGGCCCTGGGCCATCAGGCAAAGTTTCATTCCTGAAAAGAAAAAGGATCTTGCTTTTTACATGGTAGCTGATCTTCCTAGGAAGCAGTGGTATTTAAGAAACTGAATCTTAATGTAAAATGCAGGACACACTGGTAACGTGTAGCCTTCTTTAGAAATCCCACTTTCCAAAATGTGCAAAGATCTACAAGGATGCTTACTGGAATGTTATTCGTAGTAGGGGGAAAAAGCACAGAAATAACCTAGCAGCAACAGCAAACTGAATAAATAGGTGTTCCAGCCAAGACATGCAATACTAATGCAGCTATATTAAGAAATCACATGTTCTACATAATATTCACATTACATGGTGTTACTGAACATCTACTTCTTCCACTTTCCATGTTCTTTTTCAGTGTGTAATATGTAAATATAGGAGCTGGAAGATACACAAAACATTCACAGTGATTGTTCCTAGGTTTTAGAAGCACATTCCAGTCAAGTTTTGTCTTCTTTCCTTTTTTGTCTTACTGTGAATTGAATTCAAGGGCTTCACACTAAGCTACATTCCCATCCAACCCCTTTTAAATTTTGAGACACTCACTAAGTCTCACTAAGTCACTGTGCTGAGTTTCAGTTTATGATCTTTCTACCTCTGCCTCCCAAGTAGCTGAGGGTAGAGGCATAAGCCACCACACTTGACCCAAGTTTTATTTTCTCATGTCTTCTAGATGCTTTTGGATATACCTGTTTCACTTTTGTAATCAAAACGGAAAAATCACTTCTTGAAAGTGCTCCTTGTCAAAAACGCATGTATTATATGAGTCTATTTATATGAAATGTCCAGTATAGGCAATGGACATAAAGTTGATTGATTAGTGACTGTCAGGGGCCTAGGAAGGCTGAATTTCAGAGTGACTTGCTGACAGTACAGGGAATAATGAAAATGTTTTGAGGTGATGAAAATGTTCTGAAAATAGATTGTGGTGACAGAGGCATAACTCTGAATATACTAAAAAGCACTAGGTGATACATTTTTAAAAGACAAACTTTGTGCTACATGAGTCATATCCCCAAAACACTGTTATTCTTTTAACATGGCTATATGCAGATAAATACCTTAAATTCTGAGGCAAGAAATGTAGAAGGAATAGAGAGACAAATATTTCTTCCATTTTCCACATTCACCCTCCCCAATATACTCTATCTCTCACTGTATAAAAGAAGGACATTCATGCTCATAAGACTGGCAGTGAAGATGCTACCATCTCTAAATCTAAACAAAGGACAGCCCTGCCACCTGCTGACTGCTCCACAGATTTTCTTGTGTAAACTAAGGGTATCCTGAACTACTGGCATCCTATCCCTCTGTCACTTGAGCATAATCCAGGTGATACACACACTTGGGTGAAAAACTTTACCAAGTCACTAGTAGATGTCAAGGACTGATCACTTTGGAAGGGCAGGTCTCCAGAATTGTTTTTTTACTCTCATTTACTTCCTAAGAGTTATTTAGCACTTTATTTAGCTTTCCAACTGCTCTTTGCTTCAGCTTTGTAGAAGCAATGTTATATCCTGCCATGATAATTAAATGCAATCTGGCAAAAAAATAAGTTTTCTTAAGCACCTCCCTCTAGACTAGATGAGTAACTAGTAACTTGGATCACAGGGTGAATGAAACACCGATTTCTTTCAAGTAGTAATAACTCAAATACTATTTATTCTCTAATCCAAAAAGGACTGGGGAGGAAAAGAATTCATGTGTGTTGATTAGAAATCAAATGGACTCTAATTAATAGCAATTATAAAACTTAGAATGAGATTATTTAATGAGTAATTTTTTTCTACATGTTTAAAATCAAGCCGTTTATGTCTACAGTCTTTTTAAGTACAATGTTCATTAGGAGATTTACAAGTGTTCACTATGATTATGTGATTTTGCCATTGTAGAACTGAATAAGACCTTGAGTTTTTTAGTAATCTAACCTATTTTCAGTAATCTAACACATGACCAATGGCACTCAGAAAAGCTAAGTTCTCTCTCCACTTATTGCAAACACGTTTAGGAGCAGAGTGGAGTTATAGAGTTGGATCTTTTAGCTTTGCATGGTGCTTTTTTGGTCAGCTTAGATGAAATATACCTTTCCTCCCATGACCTCGAGGTCTGGCAAAAGGGTCCACAATCCCCATCCAGTTTCCATCCGCAGGCATGGACAAAGGTCGTGGCTTGCCTACAGAGGGATGAGAAGGAAGACAACAAAGTAAGTTTTGAAACTTTACACAATCTTTTCCTTTATTTATAACTTAGATCCCATACTAACACACTCACTTATGCAGAAGCAATAACAAGTTTTAAAATAAGGAAAGTATTTTAAAGTGCCATGTTTCCATAGCAATTAGGAACAGAGGCATGCCAAACCTTAGTCTTTGGTCTATAATTCCACAGTTAAAACCCAGGCACTGAAAGTTAAAACTGTAATGTGAGCTCACCCAGCTGGGCTTTGATGCCAGGCAGAGTAATGACTCAACAAGGCTTTGCTTTAGAGAGATGAATAAAGGTCTCATACTTAGAATTTCATTGCGGTTTATGTTTTCCTCAGATTACCCCATCGGTCTGCCAAATTCACCCATCAGTTCCAAGGAAGGAAGGGGCTGGGAAAGAGAAGTAAAAGGTAATGGCAGAACAAGACAAACACTAGGGAACTTACCATAAGATGGTGTTTTCTCTCTCATTTTTGTGGGTAGAACATTGGTTTCCACTGAATACGCAGGCAACTGATCAGAATCGGCAATGGTGAATCTTCGTCTTCGGCTCTCCTGATCCAAGAAGGAATTTGGGGACTCTGAACCCTTAGGCCTAGGCAGTGGTTGTTTACACTTACTGAATCCTCCATAAACAAAACTCCCATTCTCATCCCTGGAAAACAATGTGCAATAATTACACTGCTCATAAACATTCTCTCCTATGGAAGAATCCTAGGACCCATGCTATTTTTAGCACACGTAACATTTAACTTCTCCTTTCCCAATGAAGGAAAAGCACTGTTTTAATTCAACTCTAGTTACTACTAAATTATACACAGACTCTATTAACGAAGAACAAACACCATCACTCTATTCAATGAGAGGAAATACAGTCTTTTTCCATATATGTCTCAATAGTAAATACATGCCTTGGCAAAGAGAGCTCTAGTTTTCCTTTGTTTAATCTTGTAACTGAATCTCATATTTACAACAGGAATCAGACAGTAAGGTGTGAGTTACTGAAATGTTTCTGTCAAGCCAAAAGCAGTGTCTTTGCCAAGATCCAGTAAAGAAGACTCTTGATGCATAATGAAGTTGTTGGATTTGAAAATTATGCCAACTATACAAAGGGCCCTTTATAATAACCAATGGAGAGTGACTATTGCTGAATTTAATAAAGAAATTGGAAAAAGCTGGATCACTGATTCCATCCTAATTCTAGCTAAATGTCAGTTTATAATAAAACCTAGTATTTGTTGAATCCAAGTTACCAGATGTTTGTGTTTGTTTGTTTGTTTTTGCATTTAGAAAATTCCAATAGGTAATCATTACAAACACTACTGGACAAAACCCAAAATGAAGTGAGTCCCAAAGCAATCAGCCGATCAGCTTTGCCTGTGTGTGACAATACCAGGTGTCCCTCCCACCCAAGAATCAATCTCATGCTCTGCTTTTTAACCTGGCCTCTAACTTCCACACTCATAAACCTTTTATGACTCTATACTCATTTCTCTCCACTTCATTTGCATTTTTATTACTCAAAAAAATCCCTCATTAGTGTGAGTATATGTGGGTACACAAGCACAGTCTCCCCAGACAGATTAAAAGTCCCATTCACCTTGACCCTTTTCTGCACTATTTCTGCGACCCACCTGAAGGCCCAGAGAACAATATTCAGGGTCTCAGAGTCTCCTAAGTGCTGGGCACATGCTCTCCCAGTGAGCCACATCCCAGTGCCCCCTACAGTTTCTGATACAACAATCCACACCTTGCCTGTCAGTGGTACTGTGCTATGTGCCAGTCGATGATTACCTTGCAGCCTTAAACTCCCTTCAGATGCTGTGACCACATGACTCTGGCCTGTGACTTTACGGTAGACGGATGTCTACAGGCAGAGTGCCCCTGGTCACTAAGGGGAAACCCTCCACATGCTGTCATGCATTCCACGTAAAACCAGGTGAATCTTCTCTGACCCCAGGGAAGAAGCACAAAAGAAACAAATAGCTCAGCTGACTAAAAACAAATCAATGGAAAATTCCAATGTGGAGAAAAATGCCACTACAAAAAAATGCAGCCTGAACATTGTCTTATGAAATACAGCATAATTATGTATTTCTCAGTTTCTTCTTAAACAGCTGAATGACACACTGGCAGGTTTCTGGGGGTCAGGTCTGTTCTGTGACCGGTGACCACCTGGACTCCTCAATTGTTAGTGCATGGTGAGGAAATGACCCAGATTCTCTGGTCTTATCAGCATGTTAAAATATGTTTGTTGATGTAAATAAGCCTAGAGTGTGCCTAAGTCATCACCTGTCTCCCCTATACCACCCAGTATGACCACTCTCATTATGCCATATCACATTTAAGATGGCCACAAAGAATGCAACTATCTTTAAGGTATTACACCCTCCATACACAGACACACACATATTTACAGACCAAACTGCCCTCATACAGTTTTGTGAAAGTGCCATGAAGAATACCTTTCTCAGCAAAATCAAGCTGCAACATTCTTGACTCTCCACAGATGAATTTATGATGGAGTTCATGAAATTTAAACTGCAGAGTCCTCCAAAGAGCCTTTTCCAAGGTCCCAGGAGGAACACATACTTTTGTAAATTTTTCAAAAGTAAAACATTTCAGTATTCTTTTCTGAAATGGTCCCTCTCCAGCAAACTGCATAACCCTTTGTAACATAGGCCTCCCGCTGCATTTCCTGTGCGTTTCCTCCCAGACTCAGACCCGTCACCCTGCATCCAGCAACCTCCAACCTTAGATCCAGGGGGATTTACATGCACAGGAGATGAACACACCATGAAAATGAGAGTGACCCACCGGGGAGAGTAGGGAACCGTGGGTGGAGGAGGAATGTACAGATCGAGGATGGCTGGCTTCTCCTTCTTCAGTGAGGCATCCATGGTGCTTTCAGGGGACTGGGTTGTCATGGGTGGGGGTGAGGTCTGCAACAGGACCATACAGAGAGCAAGAATTGAGGTCAGTGCAGAGATTACCCTGAGCATACCTTCCCCTGCCCAGATCCAAGACCAGCGCTGTGTGCAAGCAGAGACCAAAGTCATTCATCTGCTCACAGCTACTGAGAGGACTCCACTTGTAGGCCTCTCGGAGACACTCAGAGTTAACTGAGGGTGTTCGGGAGTCACGTGGCAAGATTACAATTCTAGTTCTGGGAACATCAACATTCATGCCTCCCTTTTCTCCTCTGTAACACCGTGATACTGACAAGAGGGCTTGCAAATAGGTGGGTGCAGTATGGACTTAGTTCACGGAAATCACTAACAGGGCTACCACTAACAAGGAGGATGGTTTGGCACTCTGTCTGGTGTGACCCTAGAGATCCTTCTGATTAGTTCTGTGTCACTGAGCCAGTGACTCAACTCCCCTGTGCCTCCTCTATAAAAAGGCAACTGATGGAAATAAGAATAGTACTCCAAAGCACAGCTCTGAAAAGTGAGATCATACATATAAAGGGCTTAGGCCACTGCTTTTCACATAGATGCATACACAACCTTATGCTGCATCTAACTTAGGAATGCACATGCACACACACATACTATAGATATACATTCAAAACCACAAGTTAATTAAAACCTTTTAAACCCATACGACCTAATTACAGTTAAATTTAATGGTTTCAATCAATCAGTTTTTTAAATCTTGTGTGAGACCTTCAATCTTAGCCTTCTACAGTTGAACAACAGCAGTGATGATAAGCTTTCACCTGACTGGTGAAAGGCCAGCACGGAAGTCACATGAACATTTGGCAAAGGCCAGTAAGAACTGTGCTAGACCTGGCGCCTGTCTGCCTAGGCAATGACAGAAGCTCCCACCAGAGTGAGACCGTGAGCTGCCTTCTAAGCACTGGAGAGAGAGCCAGGGTCAAGAAAGCTACAAGCAGCTCCATGACAGTCACAAAGGACAGATATTTTCATGAGATTTCTCAAGGGACAGAGAGATGGGGCTCAGTTTCTAGTCTCCTATAGCATAATCCCCACATCTCAGCTCTTGGCCACTAGCACATAATCTGTCAGTTCCACTCCAGGTGGAATGATGACCTTCTCCATACAGCAATATTGTACCCTATCTAAATATACAGGGCCAGGATCCAGACCCTCAGAACCTTGGAAGCAAAATGAACTGAAGCATTCCTACAGGATAGTTATCCCCTGAAAACTCCAACATTGATGATGACTTCCAAATTGGCAGCACTCATTTACTAGGACAGTGGTGTTAAAAATAGAATGATCACTGAATGTCCTTTCAGTGACAGGATAACACTAAGAATATTGAAGAGAATGAAACAGCTCTGTTCCACGAATGGCTCATACCCGGACATAAAGAACATGGAAGAATGACAGACAGAGAAACGTCCAGGGTTGGGGGCTAAACAAGTCTACAGTCTTTGTCTCACAGTGTTCGTATTCAGAAAATATCCTGGACACACTGTGAGAACACTTTGCAGCTGAGCTGTACAATGACCTCTGTCATAGTTATCGCGCTAGGTCAGATTCAGAATGAGGTATCCCTGTCTCTCCCTATCACCTCTTCCCCAAACTGCAATTAGCAAAACTTGGCAGGACAGTAGGCAAAACCAGAGAAAATGGAAAAGTATCCCTTCCAAAGTGAGCTTCCAGAGGTCAAGCAATAAATCACCCTATTATAAAACCATAATTTTCCCTTACGTTTTGAACACATCCAGGTGGATTTTCCTCTGACTCAATCAGACTGAAGATGCCCTCCCTTCCTTCTTTCCTGGCTTTCTAATTTCTGTCACCACCCAGGTTCCCCATCACATTTGATCGCCTGCTTCTCCTCCCTTGCTTTGCTGGCCTTCCTTACTGCTTTCCCCAAAGCCATCTCTAGTAGAACAGTGAAGTTCAGGGATTTCAACACCTGGCCAGAGGCCCACTGCCAGCAAGTGGCAGAGTTGGGATTTGTGCTCCAATGCCCCAGCTTTGTGCCATCCTCATAACCACAAGTTGGATTGTTGTGTGAGCCCTTGGGAGGCTTCCTCCTAGTGGCCTCATGCATTATTAGTCTTTCACCTGATTCTAACCTCAACTGGGCCCAAAACCACACAGCCCACACCCAACTTACAAAACAGTCTCCCACCTGGTGCTCAGGTATTGTTTCAGGCTGAACTGCATCCCCTAAAATTCGTATGTTGAAGTCCTAACCCCAGTACCTCTGAATGTAACTGTATTCCAAGATTAGGTCCTGAAAGAGGTTAAAATAAGGTCATTAAGGAAAGTTCAGTTTAGTACAACTCATGTTCCCTGAAGAATAGATTACGATACAGACACAAAGTGAAGGACGGGAGAAAGGAGAGAAAGGCAGCTATTCTGAAGCTAAGGCACAAGTTTTCAGGCTGCCAATTCCTTGACTTTGGACTTTATAATTACTTTTTTTCTTTTTGCTTTTTTGAGACAGTTCCACTACATAGCTCAGGCTAGCCTTGAACTCACTATGTAGCCCAGGCTGGTCTCAAACTCATGGCAATCCTCCTGCCTCAGTCTCCTAAGTGCTGGGATTACAGGTGTGCACCACCACACTTGGCTACGGTGACCCTAGAAAAGTACACAGATGCTAACATAAAAACAGGAGTCAAACTGCCACCTGTGGGATGAAGTCCACACGCCTTAGCCTGCCACTCAGTATCTCCAGCTACTCATTACTTGCAGTAGGAGCTTGGAGCCTACCCAGAGCCCCTGCATCATCATGACCCCCGCCAAATGCCTTTGATGTTGCTGTTGAAGGTTCAGAGCTGCCTCTTCTCCAGTGTGTGGCCCTCCATGGACATATACCTTCCTTGAGCAGGGCTACCAAGGCCAGTAGCTGTCTGGCTACATCAGGGTCCCTTCAGAACAGCTGGCCAAGGCTAGACTTGACCTGAGATCACTTATTCTGCCTATCTTTCTTTCTTACAAATGTATTTGAAACATGCCCTTAAAAACTGCTTTTGTAAGACTCTCAACTCTGCTTCCAGGAAAATCTCACCCAAGATACTGCACTTCGCTTAAGGCAGCACACCCACACCACATGGGGTGAGGGTGTTTAAAGAACAGCATTCTTCTCCTTCAAGGAACGAATGCTCACTTGCCAATGTACATTCACCTTCCCTTCCACACTACACAGTGCCCCACCGACACAGCCCATATTATCTCTTCTCGAAAGCTCAGCATCTCCTGTGCATCAGTTAGTTGGCAGAGCTAATACGTGGTAGGCAGTCCATCAATGATCTAAAATGAATTAAGCACCTCTAAGATGGTATCATGTTTTGAGAAGTCAATAACATTCAAATTTAAATGTATCTAAAATTTTAATCTGAGCAATGCAAACAATGCAGCTGAGATGTGATCAAAATGCTGAGTTGTACAGAATGACTTATAGGCTATGACCCCCACAGTAAGAAACGAAAGCTAAAACAGGCAACAGGTTACATCTAACTAAAGTTTCTGCACAGCAAAACAATAAGTAGAGTGAAAAGACAAACTATATAATGGGAGGAAATATTTGCAAGTTTTATAGCTGATGAGGATTTAACAACCAAAATAAAGAAGAAACTCAATGCAATAGTGAGAAAACAAATAGATCAATTTAAAAATGGACAAAGGACCTAAATAGACATCTCTGAAAGTCAGACATACAAAATGGTCAAAAGGTGCATGAAAAAAAAAGCTCAATATCACTAGTTATCAGGAAAATGGAAATTAAATCTACAAGGAGATAACACCTCAGACCTGCTATAGTGACCACTACCAAGGAGAAGAGAACTAACAAGTGCTGGGAAGGAATGAGGAAAAGGAAACCCACGTAAACTGTTTGTAGGACTGTAAGTCAGTATCTCCATTAATAGAAAACAGTATTGAGGGATCTCAAAAATTAAAAACAGAATTACCCTATAATCCAACAAACCCACCACTCCACATATATCCAAAGGAAATGTCAACGAGACATTTGCACTCCCATATTCATGGCAGGATTATTCACAAGCACCAAAATAAGGATTCAACCTATGTGTCCACCAACAGATAAGTAAATGAATAAGAAAATGTAATATATATACACACTAGAACACTTTTTTGTCTTAGAAAAGAGGGAAATTCTGTCATTTGTGACCATGTGGATGAATGTGGTAAACATTTGATTAAGTAAAAGAAGTGAGACACAGCAAGATAAACACTGCGTGATCTCACTGATGTGTGGAATCTAAAAAAAGTCAAGCTCACAGAAGCAAGTAGAGTGATGGTTATTACCAACTCAGGAGGAAGGAGGATTGGAGAGATGTTCATTGAAAGACAAAAGTTCAGTTAGTCAGGAGAAAGGAAGTTTGTGAGTTTGATCCCCACTACCAAAATAAGAGTTCTATTGTACAAGAACATGACTAGATTTAATAACAATGTATCAGATGCTTGAACATTGTGGAGAAAGCAGACTTTACATACTCTTACCACAGATAAATGTATGTTCAAGAGGGCAGATTTTAGCTTGATTTAGCCAATCCACAGTGCATACATATTTCAAAATACTATATTGTAACCATAAATATATAATATATGTATTTTAGAAAATTAAATGACTATAGAATATATAGTATATAAATTTTAGAAAATTAGGAGTATGCTCACTTATTCTTTGAAAAGTGATTTTAATTCTTTCCCCTGTACTTTGTGCTCTTTATTTTAACCTCCACCCATTTCCTGAGTTGTACTTTGGATATATTTACAGTACTCTACTTCACAAAATGTCCACATTGATGGCCTGAAACTACCACAAATTCCAGGTGAAGATAAATAATAAAATTATAGGCAGCTACAGATAAATTAGAGTCTCATTTTGAGAAAAGGGCCTTAAAATTCATTGCTTCACCCTCTTGGCTCAGGAAGTTACACAAAGGATCAATGGTTATAACAGGAGAGGTAGTCATTGAATGCCACAGGCCACGTGGAGACAAGGAGGGCATGTAATGTTTGAAGAGAAAGTAAATAAGAAAAACCACTTCCAGATAGTTTGCCTTTTATTATCACCACAGACTGATAATTCTGAACAACGCCTAAACCATGGTATGACACTGTTACCAAATAGCTGAAGTCTCACCTGATTTCCATGTTCTTTGTATCCCAAAGAACTGAGCAACTGCGCAGTACATACAGAAGTGATAAGAAAGGCAGAGACTCGTTAAAAGAAAGTACATTCCACAGATCAGGATGAAGCAGGTATGAAAATAGTGACAGAGAGGCCCATCTGCTCCAGGTTTTGAGGTATAGTATTTATTTGGGCCTTCCTGAGGTCTTAGAGTCTGGAGTGGCACCTAAGGGGACTCTGTCTAATTAACTGAAAGTCTCCACCCTCGTACCAGGAGGGAGCATTTTTACTGGTACTTTGTATGAACCTGAACTCAACCAGCATGGCTGCCAAAGGCCATGGTCTTGGGGATGGGGGGGTCAAAACTGCAGTAGTGATGACACTGTAATGACTGTGGAGTTAGCCTCAGTCCCTCCAAAGCAACTGGTATACCTGTTCCTCAGCCTCATGCCAGAGGTCAAAAAAGTGCGATCAGGGCAGGAGTATATCTCTCAGGCTCATATTGCTAAGGAAACATGAGGCGAGTAGGATGTTCTTGTGGTCTCACAGAACCAGAAGGCATCCTGACTGTTGTGAGACTAAGGCCAGGATGTCACCCACACCATCTCCTGCCTCCACGTGGCTCTCCACGGGGTGGGCTGTATCCACCACCCTTGCCTATGGCTTGATAAAGTGCTGCTGAGAACTCAGCCCCACGTGGACTCTATAGGACTGGTGCTGAAGTTGCATACATGTCTGAAATGGCAGAAGAAACCCAGAGTGAATGTTGCACAGCAGTGGAAATGTCTCTACCTGGCTGTCCGCTGTGCTAGCACAAGTG
Source organism: Dasyprocta punctata (assembly GCA_004363535.1). Classification (NCBI taxonomy): domain Eukaryota; kingdom Metazoa; phylum Chordata; class Mammalia; order Rodentia; family Dasyproctidae; genus Dasyprocta; species Dasyprocta punctata. Next base: position 62,038 of record RJWM01005625.1, read on the forward strand.
ACATGCGACTATTCAGCACCTAATGGAGGACTTGAACTTTGCATTATTTTATTATTTCAGTCATCTATAACTAGTGGCTATCATATTGTTCAGTGTAGATTTATAATTTATCTTTCAATATAAGCAGGATTACAGAACAAGCATATAAAAACCAACTCCTAAAACCAACCACCTTCATATTTTAATCTGGGCTTTGTTTTGTTTTGTTTTTTTATGAGACAAACTGGGCCCTGACCCTGTTTATACCCTGATGCTAGACACATCCTACAAAAATGACAGGTACCTGCACAAGAGGTGGCTTCCACCGCAGGTTCTTCAGAGGGGCAGGAGTGAAGTTGAACGAACCCGTAGGCCTCTTCTTAAGCAGTAACACAACTCCAGTGGGATTCTCTCTCAATTTCCTCACCAGGTTTTTTAGCTGCCAACCCACCTTCAGAGGGAGAAAACAAGTTAAGAGGACTTGTTCATGAATAAAGAAAAATCAAGTCTGTGAATTTATCTCAAAGAAAGGAGAGTTGTGAGCAAATAAACAGGTAGTACAAGTTTGTCTTGGCACTTCTTAAGATAGCAATAAATCAGACAGAAACTGCACATTTTAAAAATTTAAACCAAAGGATTTTACATTTAGTTAAAAGAAGAAAAGTAGGCCTCAAGAAACAAACTCACCACAGTTTGCCGATTAACTTGAATGACTTCATCACCAGCATGAATTTTCTGAGATCTGTCTGCAGGAGACTATATAGAAATAAAGACATTTGTCTTAGTTTTTTAAACCTTCTATTACTTTCTGCTTCTATTCTTTCTTCTGTAGACAACTAAATAAAAATTTTCTCAGGGAAAAAAAAGATAATGTGTTAGTCTTCTGAAATTACATAGTCCACGGAAGCCAGCATATAAAGACTGTGTTCTTTATTTTATTGGTGTCTGTTGTAATAGATAATCTGACCATTAGAATAGTTAGGTTTTTTAACCTATGGGAAGTCTAGATACCCTGCTGAAGTGATCAGTTGCTAAAAGCCATTGGATCATCTAAAAAAAGTCTCAAAAATATCTCTATCAAAATTAGTCATGTAAAAGCTGACATACTGCTTAACATGTAAGGATTATCTTTGTAACTCTGTCATCCCTTTTTCTTATTAAACTTAAATCTTCTCTCCCTACAGCCTTTTACATATTATCATAATGTTATTAAAGTAGAAAGTTGATAGCAATAAAAGAAATTTGAAGAAAATGTATATTTTTTTAATTTCCAGATAAATTCAAAGTGAGTGAGCCTTCAGTATCAAGATCAAGTCCAAACTTCATTTCCCCTCAATAATACATTGCTATTAGTTTGCAACAACAAAAATATATACAAAGGGATCTAATCCATTTGCCAGCTATGTTTCTCAGAGCATTCTTTTGGAAACAAGCAACATAGAGCTCTTCACGTCTAAGAGCTCTCATACAACAGAGAAAAGAGAAAGGATGAAATTTTGATTTCAGAAGTTCTAATTAAACATTATGTAAGTCAAAATAGTCAATTTTTTAACTTTTAAAAACTGGTTGGAATCATCAAATAATTTACAGCTCTCCTAAAACAGAAGAGCACCTTTGAACACGGGGAGGGGGACAACAAGAAAACTCCAGACACACTGGATGAATTTTGTCACTCCACCCCTAGAATAAGCTCTACCAGAAATGAAAAAGCAGCACTGAACTGCAGAAAGGCTCGCTTTCATTTAGCCAGGCTCAGCCAACACAAGGCACAGGTAGTCATGCTGGTTAGTTTTGAAAACATTTAGTTCCTCACCATAAAACCAGCACTGCCTCATCTGAGACTCTGAACACAGGTACCACAGAGAGAGGTCAATCTAGAATCTCTTTCTTGTGAGTCACTCTTTTAAAAAAATGAATTTATCTCTGCTCCTTTTTGTGCCTGTGTCAAATACTTAACCCAGTTTCCTGATGAGCACAGTGTGTTTCATCTTTCTAAACAGAGTCATTTAATGTAAGTACTATAAAACATAGCCCCAAAGCCAAGAAGTCCCTGTTAATAGACTTACAATCATAAAACACAAGCACTCGTGTCCTCGACTGACTTCCCTTTCTAACGACCTCCATGCATTCATTTCTCAAATGTTCCACCAAGCAATCAGGAGTTATGTATTGGCAGAACACTGGTAAAGAGAGAGCTTGATACCAAAACTCCCTAGGGTGGTTACTTCTGCTTATCTTCACCATGAGTCGGACTACTGAAAAATGATGCTTGTTCTGGTTTGCCGCAGAAGGGTGATGACCTGAAGAAGAATGCCCTCACTTCAGAAACTAATCTACTTTCCACCTCATCTCAGAGTGGAGGATAAGAATACGGATAGGGTGGTGTTGCAACTCTGTTCCAGATCCTGAATAACATCAAAAAAGAAGTCAGATAGAGAATCACTGTGGAACAATCCTGACTTCGGAGGTAACCTCCAAAAAACTAGATTGGTCCTCTGAGAACGGTCTGCTGGAACTGTATCAGTCTGGAGCCCAAGAGAAGGAACATGGAGACAATTCAGTTGGGAAATGAATAGGAGACTTCTGCTCACTGCCATTCATCCTTTAAAACAGTCTGACTCTGAAATTGTAAGTATAAAATATCTACATGTAAGTGTAAAATATCTAGATTAAACTCTTGGAAAGTGGCTCTTCACTACCTCCCAGCCTCAGTTATAAGATTTTGCTCAGTGTCTAGCACATGCCAGACATTCAACAAATGCAACTGATGGACTGAAGCAATAAATGACATTTTAAATGAATTAACAGATAAAAGACACATTTTCTTTTTTTGCCCTGTAGCACTTCTTTTTGGGATGACGTCCATACAGTTTTACATGTGAACACAGAACAGACTACATCTAAGGGAACCCTGGATCTGTCACTGAGTATTTTGATTCTTTTAGGACTTTGAGAGGATATATATCATCAATGGCATTTGACATTGCATTTGAATAAAAGGCAATTTTGTTTAAGTCTCTCATTCGACATCTCATCTTTAAACAAAAAGGGGAGGAGCAGACGAGAAGAGCCTATGCTGTCTGATGGTAATGATATAGTGTTTCTGGTGTTTATTCGGGAGTGAAATTGCTTCAAGAAGACTAGGTAGAGTTTGAAACCAGGTCTGGTTATATTAAACAACACAGTCACCAAATTGTAAGATTGCAAAATTCTAACTCTTTAAAAACTGAAACGACACTCTCTATCCTTCTGAATTCGTCCAACTCCAAAATGATGTGCTCAGTGGTACATGAACAAGCTCTTACTGTGGTTGAGCCACAGCCCACTGAGTGTCCAGCATGAATTATGCAAAGCATCGCACTTTTCTTTAACACCATCCCTAACCTAACACTGTGAAGCTCTCTTCCTGTGCTATTATTAACTGTTAGGTGAGATGGTCCAAAAATTCTTAGTGATTCTCAGTGTTGAGTCTCAATCTAGAATGCTTAAAGACGCTACTATCTTCCACTGTCTACAAGAACCATGCAATTGATTTAGAATCCATTGATCACCTTAAGCAATGTCATTTTCTTACTGCAAAAATCAAGTGTCTATCTCAAACACTCATCTAAGATTATACTACTTTCTTTTATCAAGAGACCTAGCAACTGAAGCTTAAAATGAGGCATGCATTTTCACCAAACAGACTAGAAAATAGTTACCAAAATTTCTCCTATTTTTTGGAGTTATTTCTCCTTCTCTTAATTCTTAAATAATAGATTAATTCATCAGACACATGCTTCCTTTGTACAGACTGAGGGAAGCTATTCAAATATTTTTAGCTTTAGGTCAAAGTCATTCAATCATTCAACAGCTGGCCGTGCTGTAGGTTGCAAGAAGAACATGCAACTAGCTCTCATTTTTGCAAATTCAAAACACTTGAGGCAATAAGAACAACCCTACATACAGCAAAATTTCCAGAAGGAAGTAAACAGTATATAAAAGTCTCTTACAGTAGAAACAGACCAACTTTTTCTATTCAAAGGACTAGAGAGACAGGACTAAATTTCAGTATCATGACAAATATTATGAAATGTAACTACAGAAAGAATTTGGCTCACGCAAGAAACTCAAAATAACTGCTCTGGAGACACATAAAATTTCTGTTAAACAAAAAAATGTATTTTACACATATGGCCACCAATCCCTGTTCTTATAAGAGCAATTCACAATAACAAAGAGAATAGTGTTTGTGTATTTAGGGTTTAACATCTCATGCAAAAGCAACAATTAACACAAGGGTGAGGGTAAAAACTCTGCATGGTGTGTGAATAAGACTAATAAAAGACAATTTAAATAATAAATTGACAACAGCTGGTGATAAGCAGTACAGTAGTCTATCAACAGACCAAACAGGCACCCACGCTAGCTCTCACTACAGATGACAGCATGTACACATTTAAAAGAAAAGAACAAAGCCCTATGTCAAACTTGTTTAAATACACAATGGCTTTTACATTTGAAGGATACACTTACATTTTCTGTTGTTCCAGTAATCACATGCAATCCATCATACGTTGATTTGATGTACATGCCCTAGAATGAATCACAAATACATTAACTCACTACTCCAACACACAGACAGGGGAGCCACAAGTGAGACTTGAACTTATGAAACATTAAGTACAGTCCCTTCATAACAATGCTCATCTTTAATCCTCCTGAAACACCCATGAAACAAGATCCAAGGGGCAGTGAAGGAGAACTAAACAAACTGAAAGCCGAGTGAAAGAAATCAGATGTGCAATCTCTTTGATATTATAATTTGTGTACAGGGCACATAGAAATTTGCTGCAACTCTTTAGGATGTAGGAATTTTCTCAGACCTGTTCAACAAGTGAGGAGGCATTTCAAATCTTCTTTCCTGACTATCTCTTTGTCCAGGGACACAATGCAGTCAGTTAAATTTGGTATCGACAGTAATTGTAGGGCCACGTATTTAAGCCGACAGTAAAGCAGACTGGGATGTACAAATGAATACCGTTGTATAACAGTACAGGTAGCAAATCAGAACAGGCACTGTTCCATTTTTAAGGAAGGAGGAAGATGAGGATGTTTCTTCTAAAAAGCCTGTGGCCTAAATCAGAGGTGAACACCGTACCATTTGGGAAATATTCCTGCAGTTGGATAATTCATGCAGAAAATATTTTTATTAAGCTACTATAATATGGGGAAAGAACCAAAAGAAAAAAAGAGTTTCTCATCCCAGTATCTATATTATAACACTGTCAAAGTCATTTTGACGCTGGACTTGCACTGCTCAGTAACCTAGACCATTCTATAAAGAGAATCTCATCTGACATGAAAGCCCTCAAGGTTTCTCCCACTCCTCTCAAATGGTTACCTTCATTTGCAGAACTATAAGCTCCTCACACACTGTAATAGACTCTTCCCAGGCCACACTTTTATAATGGGAAAAGGCAACTCACCGTGACTGGCATTGGGGAATCCATCTGCATCCATACTTAACTATAAACTCACTTCCAGGAATTCCTCCCTGTTCACTCTGTTATAATCTATCACTTACACTGAAGCCAAGTGTCATATATAGATTTCTGCTCACTAAGAATTCGAGTATGAGCCAGGCATGGTGGCGCACGCCTTTAATCCCAGCACTCGGGAGGCTGAGGTAGGAGGAGCGTTGTGAGTTCGAGGCCGGCTTGGGCTACAACTCGAGCGCAAGGCCGGCCTGAGCTACACAGTGCAACCCTGCCTCAAAAAACCAGGGCTGGGAGTTTGGCTCAGCGGCTTAAGTGCCTGCCTGGCAGGTGCGAGTTCAATCCCTGGTGCCACAATTCAAGTATGCTGCCATTTGATTTTTTTTTTTGAATTTCCAGACAGGGTCTTGCTAAATTCCCAAGGCCAAGCTCAAACTTGCAATCCTCCTGCCTCAGTCTTCTGGAGTGCTAGCATTGCAGGTCTGCACTACTACATCCAGATTTTGTTTTCTTATCTATGAAGAGAGACTTAGAGACTTACTGATGTCCCGCATGACTGTCTACATCCAAGGCGCCTATGCCCTCCTCTCCTTCTTCCTCCTCTTCATCATTTTCACCATCACCATCAATATAAGTAACTCAAGCTACAGTCACTAATTAATGAACACACTCTATGCTTTCAGCATTGGGCACCTGCCATTTACCATCTAATTTAACAGCCTTAGGAAGAAACTGACATATAAGCTTTCTCTGACTCAAAAGCTCTAAGCTAATTCAATGGGCCCCACCGTTGTTTAAATTCCAGCAGATTAATCCTATGGGATATACACTACAAACTGAGAAATCACATATCTCAGAGTCATGTCTTACACACAACTTATAAGACACTTTAAATCCTTCCCCAGTCTCTTCTCACTTTCATCACAAGTGCTAATAGACACTTTCAGAACAGATGTTGTTTTTGTAACCAGAGACCATCTCTTCTTTGTGTAAATGTTTCATATTTCCTTGCATTGCTAAGTCCTAAAAAGAAAACCATTAAGACAGAAGCACACAGTTTTTAAATTATATTTATTTTTATACTAGAAAGATAAAAACATATCAACAGAGTTTAAGATAGCAAATTCCTAACTGTATAACAGATGGTAATCTAATTTAATTCCACTATTCAGAATTACAGTGAAAGCAAAAAGAAATATTTTAGTAAAATTTTAGTAAATGTAGGTACGTTATTATTTGAAAATAATTGTTTGAAAAATAAAACAAGTGATAGAACTCTTACCAAGCCTTCGCCAGGTTTCACATTGGGTAAGTGAACCTCCTCCAGACATGCACACTGGCTCATAACAGGGTCGGTGGCAGATCGAATTATTTTGTCACAGATGCCATTTAAAACTTTGACCTAAAATTGGAGAGGCAAATAGTCAGGAAAGTGCAATTGTTAATCAGCTTTATCTCAAGCTGGGTTTTAAAGAAACGCACTTCACTTAGAATCTTTAGCAGTGGTCAGCAATCATTTTGATAATTCTGTTCAATGAATGCAAAGCACTTGGCCTCCCTATTTGCTGTCTTGGGAATGCTGCCCTGAGTTCAGCTTTGTTTAAAAACTGTGCTTTTATATTAACTCCTTTCCAAGCACTGAAGAACATAAGCCAGGAGAAACACCCTTTCTGCTGTTAAGGGGAAAGCATCCAGACACCCAAATGGCTCATTAGTGTATTAGTGAGAGCTCACATTCTCTGAATACCAAATATTAACAAGGTTTAAAAAAAAAAAAACTTTGGGAGCCTGAAACATTTTTAAATAGACTATTTTTTAAATAGTTTTACATTTATAAAAAAATGAACAAGTATATTGTGTTTCCAAATACTCCCTATCTTCCTCCACTAGTAACATCTTTCTCTACTATGGCACCTTTGTCACAATCACTACCAATATTGAGACACTTTTATTAACCCTACAAAGGTAACAGATCTTACCCCTCAACAATATATAAGAAGTGTTTGTATCTCTCACATCAGTCATGACCTCTGAAGGGTTAACTAAAGTCTTTAATTTACATAGGTGTTCACTCTTTGTGATGTATGTTCTGTGAATTTTGACAAATGCTCAATGTTATGTATCCATCATTACAGTATCACATAGACTTCCACTGCTGTAACTAGCCCCTCCTTAGCCTAATTATCCAACTCCTACTTCCTTGCCATGAACCCTTGGGAATTAGAATTTTAAATAGGATTATATAGCATGCAGTCTTTTTCAATTGGCTTATTTCTACTAATAATAAGCATTTAAACTTCTTCTCATGACTTGATAGTCCATTTTTTATTGATGATAATATTCTATTTTACAGATGTGCCATATTTTTCTACCCATTCACCTATAAAGTATTATTGTGACTGCTTTCAGTTTTCAGCAATTATAGATAAAGCTGCTATAAATGCACTGTGCAGTTCGGTGTAAATTTTTTGTGGATATAAGTTTTTAACTTTTCTGGGTACATACTTTGTTATACAACTAGTGGATGCTGTGGTCAGACTATGTTTAGTTTTGCAAGAAGTTGCCAAATTGTCCTCTAACATGTCTGTGCCATTTTGAATTCCCAGCAGTGAGTGAGACTGCTGTTCCATATCTTCACCAGCACTTCGTGTTGTCAATGTTTTGAATCGTAGCCAGTCCAAAGGTACGCAATGCTATCTCATTCTTTCAATTTTAAACTCCCTAATTACAAAGGATGCTGAACACTTTTCATGCACACAATAGTATGTCTTCTTTGGTAAAGTGACCACTTGGATCTTTTATCTACTTCTTAATTGGGTTATTTTCCTATTTTTAAGAGTTCTTTGTATATTTTGGATATAAGTCTTATGTGTTTTGAAAACATTTTCTCACAGTCTGTGGCTTGTCATTTCATTCTTTTGACATTGCATTTCCCTGAGCAAAGTTTATCATTGTAAAGACATCTATATTATCTACCTTTTTATCAATTGTGCTTTTGATTTTCTATCTAAAAACTCGCTACCAAGGATGCCTAAATTTTTCCTCTGGTATCTCCTAGAAGATGTGAAGCCCTCGTTTTGCATTTAGGACTATGTTTTTTTGTTTTGTTTTGTTTTTGTTTTGTATCAGGAATCGAACTCAGGACCTTGTGCTTCCCACACAGGCACTGTGCCACTGAGCTACATGCCCAGCCCCATGATCATTTTAGTGATAGGTCATATTTTCTGAATGCCCAACACCAACAAGGTCAAACACTATAGACACAAGATAGGGTACCTATTAAGAGATCTCTATGTAAAAGCCATGGTGATATTTGGTCCAATCAGATCCATCTAATCTTTCAAAATTAAACAACCAATGAAATTAGGAAATTCCAAAGAGTATTTTTTTTCTTTCTAAGGGGAGAATCCAAGAAATGACACTTTTTTTTTTACATTCCTCCAATTTGTTTAGCCTGACTATTTATGGAAAATATATTTATAGCAGTTTCATTGCTAAATTTCTCAACATCAGTAGGAGGAAAACCTTATCAAAAGAGCACAGGCTGGCTTATGTCAAAAGGAGGAAGTGCTGATGAATAGTTTCAAAATTCTCTTTAAACAGTCATAGTGCACTTCCCTCCTCCCACATCATAAAGATTTTGCCAAGATTTTTTTTTATCAAAATGGTCTAAAGTTAACTGCAAATCAGTTAAACCCTGATTAGCACACTAAACTAGCAATTTATGTTCAATAATACTCTGAACTGTTCAGAAGAAAAACAAAAACAAAGCTAATAAACAAACAAACAAACAAAAAACCCAGAAACCCCCAAAATAGCTAATTTAAACTCAGGAATTCTTATGATTCTTGGCCTTGTTAAATAATTTTATCATTACCCTTTAACCTAAATTAATAGACTTGTATCCTAAAAGCAAATATTTCAAATTACAGTGCAACGCAATTAGCCATATGGCATTCACTTTAATTAATGTGATTCCCACTGCCTTTGGAAAGGGAATTTTATAGTAACTTTCAGAAAGTATACTTACTACAGATAAAACTTTATCCTCCATTTCTGCTACAAGGCAATCCTAAAGAAAAAAAGAAAATGGAAATTGAGAAAGAGAAATTTTAACTACTGGCTTAGCCTTGCAGATCTTTCCAGGAGCTCATATAGTCTTTGACATACACCCTGCCCGGTCCTCAGCATGAGTATCCCTCCTGTCTGGAGAGGAGAGAGGGACAGAATGGGAATGAAGCTGATATCTATCATTTCCTAAAGTCCTGCTCTTCTTCTTACCTAAGAAGTTTATCATTCAAGCAACCCATGTAACCAATCATTTAATTTAAAAACCTGCAAAAATCACTGAACAGAAATCCACATACTATCTAGACTGTCCAGAGGAAACAGTACTAAGTTAGAGGTCCAAGTCCAAGAAGTCTGCCAATGGCTCCCAGTACGGCCCAAGTTAAGGTAGCAGCCCAACCATTCAGCAGTCCTAAGTGCTGGCCTGCCTTATAAGAAGAGCTTTCCACAAGGGCTTGAGTAAACTCAGTCACAAAAGTTTATTTTAAGCAGCGCTGAGATTAAATCAGATATTTCAGTCCCTGGTAGATGAAAAAAGTTTAACAAAACATTCATTAAGACTCTGCCAAAAAAGTGGTCTTGAGGTATGCTATTGATATAAAGGGCTGGAATGCAAAGCATTATTTACTCAGCTCAAGAACAAAAGACCCAAGACACAGTACACAGTACGAACAGAGTTAGCTGATCATAGAAATCACTACCGTTCCATCCAGAAGGAACCAAAGTGAGACTGCCAATGTGAGAGATTCATAGTTAACCTTTTAGAACTATCCACAGCAGTGGACTTCAACCCATACTGCAGGGTATGTGCAGAGGTAAGCAAGCCAGATTAGTCTCTGTACAGTTTATCCAGCATCAGTTAGCATGATCCAAACTGGGATGATCTTAAGGATAATAAGGATAATTTTAGGTACACACAAAATATTACCTCTGTTGAACTGAAAAGATAAACTATTATTGGCAAAGCGAATGGAATGGATACCTACTTCTTCTACCTTAGAAGAATTAACCAGACTTTCATTGTTTTAATTTTTTAATCATCTCTACTAGATAAAAATGTAGAAAATAATAGCAACTTCTCTACTGCTCCCAAAACTTATACCTGCTTCTTAAGAAAAGAGTAGCCTTAGGAGAAAAAAATTAAGAAGAAATTGAGAAATTTCCTTTGGCCAATTTTGACATATTTGAATCTGATACAAATCCAAACTCCAGGAGCAATGTATATAAAATACAAATAATTGGAGGTCAAAAATGTGCTTTCTGCCCTATCTTACACCTGGAACTAAGTCATCAACTACTAAATAGTTCATTCCCTATTATGACTAACTGACGGCTATCACATGAGTATCAACTCTAGAAAATAGGATATTCATATGGTCTTATTCTGGAAATATAATGTGTGTCTGTGATCTTTCATTACAAAATACAAAATGGTATCAGCGCTGTCATCCTCGAAGACTGTCATCCAGAGACAGAGAACTCCTCTCAGTACACAATGGCCCAAGGGTCAGGGTCATGGTGTGACCACGTGGTTCCTAGCACTTGATTTTTCAACATATCCAAGAAGCCACCAAGAAAACAGGCCCCTTATTATAGCAACTGAGCCAACAGAGGCACAAATTTGCCTCCCAACTATTCAACCGGCGTGTGAAAGGGTTGTCTTTCTACCTCCCACCATGGTGAACACGGGTTCCCACACCCATCCCCACTGAGAGGAAGCAGCTGCAGTGTGACTTCACAGTGTTTGGCATGAAAGCAACAGAATGGAAAAAGAGGTACTGGAACGAGTCACCCCCTCATGAGTCAGATAGTGAGGCAGAGCTTCTTTACTGTCCCAGATCACCTGGATTGGCAGGCATGGCCTAACCTAGCAGCCAGGAACACTGCCCTAGCTGGTCTCTCCTGCCCCCAGCTTCCATTCCTTACTGTACCTTCTTAGGAACTGAAACCTTAGGCAATATGTTTAGTGCCTCTCTGCCTCTATTTCCTTCTCTATAAAATAGGACAATAACAAAGTCTATCTTGAAGAACTGCTGAGAGCCCATGTTCTTCCATTACTATAGAAAACAAACACTGATCAAGAGCTAAACATTCTTCTGAGTCTAAATTCATAAAATAATGTCCCTGAATATATTTATATATCTTCAGGCTTCATTCTTTAAAATTTTTCAAATTTAAATTTAAAAAAGAAATAGAAAATAAGAACAACATATTTGTTTCATTCCTCTCTTCAACTATCAAATTTGCTTCCAAAAAACCAATACAAAAGCAAAATTTGTATATTTCTTCTTACATAATTTTATGAGTAGAAACTGGTCTTAATATGGTATGGCTCAAGTAATTTCCAAAACAATATTTTGAAGGAGATATTTTGCTTCAGATATCTTGTATTTTGGCTGGAGGGAAAGCTCAGTGGTACAGCTCTTGCCTACAAGGGCTTGGGTTCAATCCCCAGATCCATACATGAATAAATATCATTTATCTATACCTAATTTTCTATAAATGCATAAATGTACTCATGTATATGATTTTTGTAAATGAAAATGTTTTGTCTCTTTTTTGTTGTTGTTTTTTATTTATTTTAGTTTCATTTTTGCTTGGATACTACTTTCTCTTTTACCTCTCTCCTTGCCACAGTAAATCCAATTTTTCTTCCAAATTGCCCATTCCATGACTTCTAACTTTACAAATAGGATTGTGGATATATTCGTATGTGTATATTACAAATACATAGAGAGAGACACACATTCTTTTGTCATTTCTCTTCACTTCTTATTTTCTCTTTTTTTTTTTTTTTTAGCTCAACAATAACTTGTAGAAATCCTACCAAGTTATCTGGAAAGATAAATATTAGTATTTCCATTTTACAGATGAGAAAATAGAGTGGAGACTCATAAATTTTAAATAAATTATCCAATGACTAAATATTGGTAGAGGAAGATTCAAAAATTGACTGTCTCTCTAAAAAGAACATGTTCTTACCTCTTATTCACTATAGACTAAACTCCCTCAATAAGCACCACAGAGAAAAATTTACAAAATGAACACCCACACTAATAATAACTAGAGTGTCCCTAGAGTTTGCGTTCACTTTTTTTTTGATAAAAGATAAATTCTTATCAGCTTCTTTATCAGAAACCCTGACTCAATCCTTAAAATACACATTATAGAATGCATACCATTAACTATCTACCAGGTATCGTAAGCCACCAGTAAGCAGGGAAAGGTACAATGAGACCACTCAGCAGGAAGCCTTCTAATGTGACCAGATCAGGGTCTGCACCTCTCATGGGAAGACTTTTTTATCACCAGTTCATAATGATCAAAACTCTATAACCACATGGAAAGGACCACTTGAAGTGATGCATTAGCTCATCCATCCTGGTGAGCAGAGAATTTTACTGGTCCTAGTACTCAACTGTCACCTTCCCAATGAGGGCAACTGTCACCAAGTATCACAATTATATTCCTCTTTCAACCTTCCAGTGCCCCTTTCCTCCTTAGCACTCCTCTAACATTATATAACTGTATATACATAGTGTAAATGTGTATGTTTGTGTGTGTGTGTAATTTTCTGCATTTTAGTTCTTAAGTTTCTTATCTGTAGACTCCATGAAACAAGGACTTTATATCCATTTCTTTACTCTGGCACCCCAGCACCTAAAAGAGTAAGAATTAATAAATATTTATTGAAGGAACTGTCCAACTACCTGTAAAGCATCAACCTGCTTAGACAAAGCAGACTCACCCCATAAGACAAACACAACTACTCTGCCCTCTGCTTTGTCACTTTCCTGCCTCTGTTTACCCCACAGCACAGATAATCTGAGTCAGGCGCATGATCTAGGACCCTTCACAAGAAAGCATGGGTGTACCCATGGGGAAAATATACCCACTTGCTAATTACTATGTTTCACTCTAACACTTTAATTTAGCTGATGGCATATCAAATTGGCTAACCATCAAAAGAAGAAACAAAATACTATGGGAAGAGGGAAGCAGGAAGAAAAAGAATACTCAAAGAAAGTACCAGGAAAATGCCTCTACCACCGATACAAGACCTCCGAGACTATATGATTCATGGGCCACAGTTATTGTCAAGACTCTGCCAAAGTTACCTTCTGCACCATAAAACAAGCAAACCATTTAATAGTTCTGGGCACCTCTCTCAGATCATAGTCTCAAAAGGACACTGTCTAAAATTCAACGGCTGCTCAGAACTGGATCTCAAACACTCACCCTGGGCAAAGTCAAGCTTAATTCTTCATCTTACAGAGACCACATAGCTTTTCACAATTGCACCTCTGTTACAGCACAGTCAGGATTAAGGGAAAGATGTTCCTTATGTTTTGCCAAATGAGCAGTGGAAACAAACTTTGAAATCATAGAATTTTAGGATCAGCTATGATATGAAGGAAAAAGGCTCTTCCTCATATTTTACAACCTTGATTCAACTTAAAAATGTGTCTGATATGCCAAATAATATGACAGGGGGTAGTCTTCAGTGCTCATACACTAAAAATTTTTTGTTAAGATCACAGAAGCTAGGCAAGTTAAAGACAGATATAAAATTTCCTGAACCCTTGCTAAGATACCTAGAACTGGACAAGGAGTCCTGAGGGAAATTGACACGTGCCACTTCCAGACCAGAAGATACATCACTGTGGCCACCTCCAAAATTCTTTGTCTCTCTGTCCTGAAGACAAACAACATTAGATACCGGTTGTTTTGTAAGTCTATGTCCTGAAATGAGGAGAATCACAAAATATCTTCCAACTGGGATATAAATGAGGGACAAACTTCTGGAGTTTGGAAGTTGCTACTGCCTCATAACTTAGCCTATTCTGCCTGGTAAATCCAACAACCAGAGGTCAAAAGGAAAGATCAGAGTCAACACACTTAATAAAGTACCAAGAACAAAGATTATGAAGCTTGAACATTTGAGAGGAAGTGCAAGACAGCTCAACTATTTTAAAACAAAAGAAGATAATCTCTGTTTCAAAGGCCACAGGTCATTTTTCACAGAAGTTATCTGTACAATGCATCTAAATTAAAACCTTTCATCTCTCCCCAATTCTTATGAAAAAAAGCTGGGGTGGGGGTACTTCATACCTTCATAGAAACCTTTTAAAAAAAACATAGGGAAAAGACAATTTTAGAAACCCATAATGATTTACTACTGACCTTCTGGACTGTAGTGGTCAGGTCTAAGCAAAGCTGAATGATTTTGTTCTTCGTTACTGAGAAGTCAGTGATCCCTGTAAACGGAGCCCTGGAAAGTAAAAAAAATTCTCTTTTAAAAAAGGCAGGAATGAATCCACCAGGACCCAACATTGTATGCTGGCTGGCACAGCTACACAATAAGCTAGTTTAAAGTCATTTTTTATATTACTGTTTTATCTCAAGTAAAACATCAAATACGAATCTAAATAGGTAAGGGACAGAGATGCGCTAGATAAAAATATCCAAAATGAGCCAAGAGTTAATTCCCTTCAGAAGTGAACTAACAGCCTTCATACCAACCAATACTCAAACATTAATGTTTAATCTCAGTAGCACACAACCTTTAGCACAGTTTCACTCTTCTCCAAGGTGAGGTTAAATTCTCCCCATTATTAAACTTTTAAGTAATGTCCACAGGAACCCTAAGATCCACTTGTGAGCCAGGATTCCTAAGATCCACTTGCGAGCCAGGATTCCTGAGTCCCAGAAAAAAAGGGGCAAAAGGAACAATGATTTGTTTTCCTAAGACATAAGATTGGCCTTGAAACATCTCAGACCCTCTTCTTGGAAGACAGCAAAAGGCATGCAGGCTACTCACCGGTCCAGCCAAGCCAGCAAAGCCTTGGCAGCGCCTATGAGCTCCACCACCGAAGTTAGGAGCTCGTTGGGTGGCTTGTGGGACGTGTTCCCATCATAAGCTGGACTCTTCCGCCGGCTACTTATGTGATTCTGTAAATTGTTGGAAGATGCCCGCAGCTTCAAAACCAAATGCTTCATATTATCAGTTTCAAGGCCATAATTCTGTAGGAAAGGGAAGAATTCAAAACAATCAACAAGGTCTGAACTCTACCAATAACTCATGAGCCCATTGGGTAACTGGAATAACTCCTACAAGCCACAAAAAAAATCCTGCATGATCCACCCAGGGCTCACTCCCCAGTCACTACCACCATCCTGATTTTCTCTCTGCTCTTTCCACAGCTGGCTCCTGACTCTCAGGGAATTTGTTGATGCTGGTACCTCTTCTCAAAATCCTCTTTGCATGGATCTTGGCATAGACAACAATTCTTATCACATGGGTACTGGCCCAAAGGTCTCCTCATATTATCTGGGAGGACTGGTGATCACTTAATCAATAATAGGCTTTCTCAACCTGGGCTTTACAGGACAATTGTTTTAGGGGTGAAGTTCCTATGTATTCCAAGATCTCCTCTGGTTCTACCCATGTCAGCAGCATCCTCTCCCCAGTTGGGACAACCAAAAATGTTTCCTGTCATTGCCACATGACCCCTGGGAGTACAATCATGCCCTCAAGTCACTGTCTAGCACATTACCTATTTCTGCTCCCCTTGGGGTCACAGTGCTTGCTGCTATCTTCTCCTGTGAGATGCAGAGTCTGCAGGAACAGGGCTCTATGTGTTGCTCACACTATGCTTCCAGCTCAGCAGGTAAGACATACTACTGTCAGCAAATACATAAAGTCCTCTTAGCTGACACTCACAGAAAAGAGCCATAATGGCTAAGCATCAGTTCACCTGAAATGTAATTCCTCTCTCTAGAGCTTCTGACATGTTTTTCGGCTTCTTGTTGTTGTTGTTGTTTTGTTTTAACAATGTTCAACCTACTTGGGTGCTTTAAAAACATCAATTTCACATGACAATACTGCCCTAAGCCAGCGGTGGCACAGTGGGCTGTTTGTTATCAATGGAAGTTCTAAAAGGCTCACCATCAGTGCCCTAGACTCTTTTTCAGATTAAGAACCAATCCCAGGAAGTAAATCATAAATCTGAGGCAGAGTATGAATTTCTGCATTGACTTGTATATACATGTCCTAAATTAGTGTTTGATTTCTTTATGGGGGGGAGTTCTTTTTGAGACAGGGTCTCACTATATGGTCATATCAGGAACTGAGTTAAGTACTCAATACAAGTTAATGTCAGGGAAACCATGCATGAGGGTACAAACATTACTACAGATTGAGTGCCCTTATGCAAAATGCTTGTGATCAGAAGTATTTCAGCTTTTGAAATATTTGCACATTAGACCCAAATGTAGACACAAGATTCATTTTTGTTTCATATACATATAACCTGAAGGTAATTTTATGGGGTTTGTTCGTTCGTTTGTTTGTTTTTGTGATACAGGAGGTTGAAACCATGGCCTTTGTACTGAGCTATTACATCCCCAGACCTTTTTTTCATCCTTTATTTTGAGACAGGGGCTCATTAAGCTATACAGGCAGAGCATGAACTCGCAGCCCCTTTTTCCCCAGACTCCTAGAGTACTGGTATCACAGGCTTCTGCCACCATATTCGGCACCCACTCAATAGATTGAGTGTGCCTGTGTTTTGATTGTGATCTGCCACACAGGTCAGATATAGTTTTTCACTTGTATTTTGATGGCTCTCAAAACATTTTGGACTTTGGAGCACTTTAGATTTATGATTTTCAGATTAAGGATGGGATACTCAATCTTATTTCTGTCTCACAGGTAAAGAAACCATAAATCCCCCAGAGTTACACAGCTAATCAGTAGTAGGGTAAAGATTCTATTCAAGGGCAATCTGCATCCAGCAAACCAGCATGTTGGATCAATATGTTGTATACTCCCCCTTTCCTTCCACCCTGCCCAAGAAAGGGCCAAGTGACTAGATTGGAAAAAAGAAAGATATTAGACAAAAACAAGGGAAACTGGCTAGTGACCCTAGATCTAACACAACATGCTGTGTAACTCCCCAACATCCTGTCATACTCTATCCCTTCTACAATGTTAGGTGCTTCATTTAGCTGGTTCTACCCAACCAATCATCTAGGCCAAAAAGGGACTGTTACAGCTTGTGTCTAAACGCACACTCCCTCCAAAATCTCAAGCTGTCATAGGTGGGGTCAGAGGTGGCTGGATCTCGAATGTAGGATGCTGGGATGAATTTATGTTGTAATGCTAGGATCAAGGGTACTAAGATTACTAGGATAAGATATAAGGGATAGAAAGTGCTGTGATTTTCCCTTCCTTGCATGCTTGGCTAAATTCTGCCCACCATGAACAGTTTCTCCTCTGCATTGCCTGTCTGACACACCACCCTGCCTTGGAGCCAGCAAATCATGGACTGAAACTGCTACAAACTGTGAGTTAATAAACCTTTCCTCTTTGGTGGCTGGGTATTTTGTGTCAGTAATGATAAAACTAACTAAGACAGGGACTGTGTTTAAAAGTCAAGAAAGCATAAATATATTAAGAGGTTTATAAGAACTTTTTTTTGACTAGATGAACAATGTTAACCAAAAAAGCTTTGGCATTAATGAGAATAATTTAATATCAAATAAATTTTACTTGAAGTTCAAATTTATGTTGCTTATTAATAAAATAAAACATAGTTTTAAAAGTTCAGATAGAAATGTTGAAAGGGCTCAAGTACAAACTACCTGAAAATAGTCTTTCACAAGCTTTAAAGAAACTGTAAATTTCAAAATATAAATGTGCTCTGTATTAGCAGCAATATTCTAGCTAAATCTCACATGTATTCATTTTTTGCTTCACTATTTTCTACAGACTAAAATATAATATGTTCCTTCAGTAGAGAATACACCAAAAAGATGAATTTTCATCACAGCTTCTTAAATTCAAAGAATCAAAGACTCACAAGTGAATAAAGAGCCCACAAGACACAGCTTGTTTTGAAGGACTTAGGGCTGCGATTAGAGAGAAATGTCTACTTGTTTAGTCAATTACTCAGTCTGCCAGTTTATATCAGGGGTGTTCACTAAAAGCAGGAAAATTGGCTTTCTACAACGAATGCCACCACAAATTACTTCCAACTTTTATTCCTATATACAACATTTACTTCTTGAACATAAAAAGGATTAAATACATTGTATTCCTGCAAGAAATTTTAAACCTCCATCTTCAACAAACCCATCACTTTTAATACTAAAATAAAGGGGAAGGGTAGTTTTTTTTAACTGATTTTCTTCATTTTCCACTCAATTTGCTCTGATTATTTTTCTTCCAAAACAAATTATGCAACTGGAGAGATATAGCTAAAACTGAGTATAATTTTTTTTTAAAAAAAAAAAGAAGGAAGGAGGATATTTCCTTCTCCTTTGACTCCACAGTAACGAGAATAAGAAACTAATGATATTAGCTCAAAAGAACCTCTGCTGTAGAAATATAATCAGGAAAAGATTATTGACTTCAGTGCCTCACAATAAAAGATGGAAAATGATAATTTCTCAGATTTGATTATTTTCATGAATCTTCTCTCTAAAACCTGTCTCCTCCTGACATTGATTTAATACAAGCATTAAGAAGATATGGACTTGGCGGCAGGTGTTACCCAGTAGTAGAGCATGCAAAAGGCCCTGGGGAACAGGAAAAGGCAGCAGAGGAAGCAGAAGCAGATGAGGAAGAGGAAGAACAATAACAACCACTACCACCAAGTTAAGTAATAAAGGAAACGAGTCTCTGAAAAAAAATCTAAACACAGCATTAAAACACTTCCACTGAGATCACAGTTCATTAAGTGAAACATTACCTGATCTGGTCAGGAAATAATACACTTGCTAGGCAGAAAGCAAAGAAACCAGGTTTAGTTCTTCTGCCTCTGTTCATGATCTAACATACATGATAAAGAGGTGTCAGAGACACATAAGCAAAGTCACTTTATTGACTTAGGTCAATTAAGTGACAGCCTAAGAAATATCATTCAGTTTTCCTAGAGGCACTTGATACGTTCCCAAGCAAGATCAAATTAAATACAAATTCTTGGCAAAGATTCATGTTTTGTATGATACTTCCCCACTGATAAAGGGAGAAAAAGAAAAAAAAACTCTTTGGTAATGTGCATGAGGGAATGGTGAACAACATCAGTCAAGGGCATGGCAGTGTGCATAAACTGCTAGGCAGGTAGGTTCGCTACATGCACTTCATTTAACCATAAACCAGGTGCCATCCATTTAATACATGTAGCGATTCCAACTTCATTTACTTTCAGCTACTTCAACTTTAAAAGCACAGCTATCCCTGCCTTGGTCTTCAGGACTTTAGGGCTTGACTGACCAAGCAAAGTACCCAGGTCACCATTATTCTTTGTTGCTATCCGCCACACACTCTCAACCAGTGCTGTCCAGTAGAGCTTTCCGCAGAGATGGAAAAGATCTTTATCTGCAGTCCAGTGCAATAACCACTGGCCACATGTGACTACTGAGCACTGGCAATGTAGCTGGCACAACTGAGGAACTAACTTTTATTTCATTTTAAGTAATTCTTATTTAAACAGCCACATAGTACATCACTTTCCTAAGTCACTTCTGCCAGCAGGGTCAATGTTTACAAAAGGCAGTCTCTCACCTGGCTGCCACATCATGACCAGTCATTTATGAGCCACTGTTTACCAGTTTTAAAATACTGATCAATAACTGTTCCCTATTTCAGGTCTCTGTCCATTCCATCTGCCCTTCTTTTGCTCCAAAACTTGCAAGTTCTTTTGTTTTCTTCACCCTCCTTCCTTACTTCTATTCACTTCCTGTCCACCAGAAAATCAACATGCACTAAACTTAGTTTACATAGAAACCCCTTTTATAACACCAGGGACAACCACAGTTACACATTAACAGCCCAGGAGATGAACTATTAATAGCAAAAAGTTATCACTAATTTATAAATCCAAAGATCAATGTGGAATTGGATTAAACAGATAAGGTAATTAACACATATATTAAAATAAGCATACTGGAAGAGAAGGTTACGTGAAGACCAGAGATATTTCAGTAAAACCACTAAAACCCTCCCATGGCGTGTAACCCTCAAGGGACCCTCCTGTCCAAAGCTGCCTGGGCCCCTCTGTTGTACACAGCAGGTTCAGAATGAGTCTGAGGTCAAAGCCTGGTCTGCAGAGGAAATTAGAAGGAAATTGTAGGAGATAAAACACAGCTTCAGGTTCTGGCATTTGTCCAGCTTTGTTCATTTTAGTCTAATATTTTAAGAGGTAGGGAAGAGGAACCAGCAAAAAGATTGCCCAGAGGCAGCTGCTGGGTCGTGTCCCCCCACCTTACCCCACCCCTGATGTATACAGTGTGCCTCAGTGCTCCCTTTCTTCTCATCTCTCAGACTGTGGATTTCAAAGTAATTTACTTGTCCTCAAAGTATTGCTGCAAAGTGAAAGTGACAATTCCAATGCACAGAGCACTTCAAAGAAAAGACTGAAAAACCATGTTCCCAGAAAGTACAATAAAAGTAAACATACATATGTCTGACTACAAAAAACAGAGTTTTAATAAAAAACAGGATGGTTCATTAGCAGCAAAAACCATGCATGAGAACACAGCTACATCTAAGGTGAGTGTCACTGTACAGATAGGGAAAACAGATACCACTGTTTCCTGGGAGGTCACAGAGGCAGTAGCGTGGAGCACAGCCAGGATTCGAATGTAAAAATCCTGCCTCCCAGGCCAACACTCAGACCACTTGGCCATAGTGTCTCCCTTGTGGCAGCTCATTTATCAACCACAAATAATTTCCCCATTACTTTCCTAAACAAGAGCAGTGCATCTCAGCACACAAGACAAGGCTCTGTCCATTTTAAGAAGAAGAATACGCACAATGTGGCAAGTGTTATATAATGGACGGAATGCAGACCAGCAATGGCAAAATCATTGCAAGCCCGTCCTTTCCCACCATTCTTGGTGATGTAATTGTATATACCCCTGGCTTGAGTTCAGAGCATTACTAATCCAACTTGAATGCTGATGAATGTGTCCAAATCCTGACAGTCCAACTGCATCCTTAGCATGGCACCATGACAAACAAACGTGAATCCCACTCACGCCGGCTGATTTGTAAACCAAATGTCCTTACAGATGTTTTAGGCCACACATAAAGGAACTACCCAGGCAGTTTCAGGTGTAACTGAAGCACCAGGACCAGGCAGGATTTTATCCACTCACTTATAGCAAAAGCCTATGCATCTGCAAAACATAATAAAGGTCACATTTTTCCCCATCTAGCTGTCATTTCTTACGTTGATTATTTCAAGCATAAACATCAGTTATTTAAACAGCATGAATATCTGTGAAATTCAAAATTCTTTTTAGAGTAACAAAAAACAGACATGAAAACCGGCATAGTTCTCATTTCAATTTAGAAGATGACATGACATTTCCACTCAGGACTGTCTCCATCCTTTCACTCCTTATAAAAGATAAGAAAATAAGACTAATTATAGCCATTTTCTGTAAATGGTAAGTTTTTTGTGAATATTTTGGGCTTTGGAGGACCATATGGTCCCTGCTACAATTACTCAACTCTCACTGCAACACAAAAGCAGTCACCAACCACATATCGTTGAATGAACATGGCTGTGCTGCAATAAAACTTTATTGACAAAAATAGATAGTGGGCCAGATTTAACTCATAGGCCATAGCTTGCCAGCCCTAATATAGAAAGTGATTTATTCTCTTTCCTTCTTACATTATCTTCAACACACACTACAGTCATTTCAACAGGTCATTAAGAAAATGATAACATGCCAAATTGCAATGAGGATTTAGGAGAATGTGTTTCTAAAGAATGTCATGGCGGTACAGACCACCTTTTCCTGAACTAACCAGTGCACAGAGGAGGTCAACAGCCTCCAACACCAACTCCTGGTGTCCAATTCGCGTGACTCCCAGCTCCTCCAGATCCTGGTGGGAAATTCGCAGCAGCTGCTCCCCATCTATCTTCTCCCGCTCAAACTTGTGGACATATGGCTGCAGGCAGTCATCTAAACCTACCAAAAAAAAAAATGAAATCCATTATTGTCATTCTGTTCCTCTATGTCACCCCCCAAATTACTCGCTTAAATCAATTTCAGCAATCATCAAATCTGCTAGTACTATTTGATTATTTCTATAATATATATTCTATTTTGTGTAATATCATCTCATCTCAAACAGATTAGAAATGTTCAGTGCAAAGTATTGTATTTAAATGGACCCAGAACTATTTGATGATAGGTACCTTACCAATCCCTGCAAACTAAAGGAATAAACACTAACCCTCAGCTGATTTGAAACACTAGTACCAGACACATGTTTTTTGTTTGCTAAGCAAGCCCTCCTTTGGGACACTGTCCCTCTCCCAGTGGCTTGCAAATCAAGATGCTTTGCCATGGTAGTTGGCACATGGCCAGGTGGCCACAGTACTCCACATACAGTCAGTCACGGCTTCAGGGATAGCCATGTGACTTAGACAGAGCCAATAAAAATCTTCCTTGCAATTTGATATGTGGATACAAGAAGACAGAAAGTCTCTTTTTCTTTTCCAACAGAAAGCCATTGGATACAATCTTAGTGATCCTGGCAATCATTCTTCTGATCAGTTTTCTGAGAATAAATCCATTTGAGAGAGAGATAATCTCTGACAATATCCTATAACCACGCTGAATCTACCCTTTTAGAGATACTTCTGCCCCTAGAATTTTCCTCTTAAATTGAAGTAAGTTCCCCTTCTAGCTTAACCTTGAGTGTGTATCCCTTGTAACTGAAAAAGTTCTGATGAATACAAACATAAAGGAGAAGGTACCAACAGTGGTAAATGGATGAGCTTATGAGAATTTTTCCAGGTAAAATACTATTGCCAATAGTGTTGTACTTTTATGACTTTATAGAATGACTAAAATGAGCAAACCAAGTAGACTTTTGGAATCTTTAGTCATGTTCAAAGAACTCTCCAGCCAACTTCTTATGCGGGTTTCAATGGAATAAAATCTTACCCTAAAGCAATTGCTCTATTAAACCTAATAATAATAAAATCACCTTAGTATTTCAAGACTAGATTTACTTACATTCAATGCCAACATGAAGGATACAGACTCAATTTAACCTAAACAAAGCATGTGGAAGCCATGCTGCCACCCTCGGCTCTCACACGTTCATTCCATTTAACACTCTCAATCCTGGGGTCATCTGGGTGGGTAATTCTCTGGACGGGAAAAAGTAGACACAAGGTCTAGCACTTCCTTGTGTCTATACTAAAGTCTAAGGATCTTGAAATCTGCTGTGTGAGGCTAAACTACATCTCTGTCCCACAAACTTTCACCATTTGATAAGACATAGGAAAGGGAAGAGTTTCTTGATAACTATTTTGAGTTATCAAATATAGAAAAAAATTAAGTCTATGGTAAACATTTGGAACCCAGCCATCCTTCCTTAGCTGAAATTTGTCTATTAGAGGGGCTCTGAGACATGGCAAGCAAGGGTGAAGACACTGACAGAAGCCCAGTCCACCCCACCAGTCTCATGCCCCAAGTGGTCCCTGTGGCATGTGACTTGGGCAGGCAGTGAGTCCTGGACAGTCCGCAAGTCAAGACCGAGGCTGTCGCAGCACCAGCTACCCAGAGTCTGTCATCTGCAGTGGAGCAGTGTTTACCAGCAGCAGGCAGCAGTGACAAAGGACAAGACTGGAGGGAGCCCAGCTACTCTGCCCTGTTTTATGGATGAAGAAACTAAGGCTCCTAGAAGATGTACAACTCAGTCACAGAGTGGCAAGATACTAAGAGAAGGATGCTGTGCCATTTTGTTCAAGAGGGAAAAAAAGAGAATTCTGTACTGCATACAGAACAAAAAGACCTGAATTCAAATCAAGGTCTGTGGCTCACAAGCCTAGCCCTATTCTTTTGAGTTCTACCTGGTAAACACAGGATCTTAGCATGAGATCATCAAAATTTCTCTCCAGGAACTATCCTTAGTAAATAGTAAAGTCTAGTTATAAAACAATTATTAAAACAAAATCAAGAATCTTAAAGGTCTTTAAAAGGTACTTCAAATGTCACTGAGTCCAAAAATTAGAAAAGTACAAACCAAAGATGAGTTACTTCAAAACTTACCCTAAATCATTTAACCAACTCTAAGCAAGATTGATTTAATTTGTAATAAATACTGAAGACCTCTATGTCACCTACTTAAGCCCTATTACAGCTAAATTGTGTCCTTCCAAAATTCTTATGTTCTAGTCCTTATCCTCAGTATCTCAAAATATATTTGAAGAGACTTTAAAGATGTCATTAAGCTAAAATGACGACATTAGAGTGACTTCAATCCATATGACTTGTGTCAAGACAATTAAGACAGTCACAGACAGAGAAGATGGTCATCTGTAAATCAAGGAGAAGCCAATACTCCTGACACCTTGATCTCAGACTTTCAGCCTCTAAAATTATAGTAAGATAAAACTTTGTTGTTTCAGCCACAAAGTCTATGGTACTTTGTTATGGCAGGCCCTAGCAAATGAGTACAAACCAACCCACACAGTTTAGCTCATACTTAACCACACATGGTAAACTCTTTCCCAGATAAAATAAATAAAGCCCAGGCACTGGTAAAATTTAACATAATATTTCCCATGCTAAGCAAGCTCATTGCATAAAATACAAGCACAAAAATGAGATGGACATTAGTCTTCATGTGTCAAAGTCAGTCCATTAAAATTTCAGTGAAGAAGCCATGTACCATGGATGCACAGTAAACTTCACCCTTGAATGATAAACAGAAACAAGGATGAGACCAGAGTTCTCCTTTAATCAAAAAACACTAAGGATCCTGGATTTCAGAAAAGCCCTAGACCAGTTAGGAAATATTTGGGGCACAGAAAAGAAGGTGGAGGTTGGGTGTACGGTGAAGGTTCTAGAGAGTACTGATTGCAAATGATTAGAGATTGGGAACTGAAGAGTAGAAAGTAGATCAGAATTGCCTTGAAGAGTAGTGTAACTTCAAATAATCAAAAGTTCCCATGAAATAGGAGAATTATCAAGTAGAAACATCATGTTGCTACCTACATGAAGGCAGAATTTATTATAGTTTACACACTTTCTTCTTGAGATACACAAATATTGAATATTCTAGGTTTTAATTAGCACTGCCCCCAGAGTTTTATTATTCCAACACATTATGACCTAGTTTTATTATTCCAACACATTATGACCTATTGTTCAGTGATCACATTGTTTAGAATACAATTAGGCATTTCTAAGAGGCTAATTTGAACTATTACACAGTCCCAAAATGGAGGGAGAAATCTCCGGCCTAGTGTAAAATGACCTAGCAATTTTAGAATCTGCAGTAAACCATTCTTTTTTACTTATTTACCAAGTGTACCTATTTACTAGCTTCTTGCTTTAAGATATTTATAGAAAGTCTAGCAGGACTAAGAACATATATAATTAAGTGAAGCACATTCCATTTATATAAATTAAACACAATAAAATGTGAGGGAATGGAGAGGCATCCACAGAATGGGAGCCACAGTTCAAGATAGGCAGACTTCCTACTGTCCCTAAATCTGTAAATAATCCTAAAATTTCAAACAAATCTCAAATGCATGAAGTAAAAACTACGTCTCTTCCCTCTGATCTAGAAAGTGATAGGCAGGTAGTTAAAAGTCTGAGTTCCAATCCCTGCCCGCCTTCTCACTGACCTCATAACTAGAGGTGAGTTATTCAGTGCCTCACTTGAAAAACTAGGGAAATTTGTATTACCTACCATATAGAACTATAATGAAAATCAAACATTATAGAGAGCCTACAATAAAATGGAGCTCATGGCTCATTCTATGGGCATGTGGAACATGCTGCATTTGGCCAATGGCAGTATTTCAGCCTTTTTAAGGCTGAATATTATTTCATTTTATGGGTATCACACTTTCTTTATCCACTAAAGATACTCAAAGACAATTTTTTGTTTTGTTTTTAAGGAAATACTTTAATTCAGAAATATGTTTAGCTAAATCTAGCAGACTCCCACCTCATTTGGAACTTTCAAGGATTAGAGGTGACATAGGAAGCAGAAGTTGTGCTCCAACAGGATTTGAAGGAATCCATGCATACCTTCATGAGCACAGATCTCCACAATGAAGGAGACTAGGGCTTAGGACCAGTTCAACTGGTTGATCTCAACCAGAGGAAAGGAATCAAGGCTAAATGGATACATTTGTGCCTGATGACAGTATTCTGAGAATTTGTAATACTCCTGAAAACCCTGAACAAGTACTCCACAGTCCTGCCATCAAAGCTCTTCTGTCTTCCCAACTTGCAGACTCCCCAGTTAGTGTGTTATAACAGGACATTTGCTAAGAATAAAAGCATCAGTTTTGCAAACTGAAGCTCAGTATGTTTTGGCTCCTGTGCAAGTATAAGATCATTAATTGAACAGAGCAGATTTCAGAGCACACAATTCAGAAGCAAACGACTTCCCAGTGGCCTCTCACTCCAATTTGTATCACTTTGGAATGACTTTCTTTAATCACTCTTGGTTTGAGGGTGTCTGTAATTCCTCATTTTAACTAGCCTAGAATACTGGTTTAAATATAGCAATTTGAGTTTAGACAATGACATGTTTGAAACACAGAAGTCCACTGACTTTTAGCTACACAATTTTAAAGGCCTGAGGAATTCTTTTGCCTACCATTGACTCTCCTTTCCAGGGAGTTCAAACTCAAAGCAGAGCCTCTAGAAAGTGAGGTAGGAGAGGCCCAGGGCCGCGTCTCAGGACAGCCTAAGAGAAAAGCGCACTTGCTGAGGCCAGGTGGATATGTACTTCTTCTTTCTGAGCATGGAAGGACTCAGTTTCCTCAGAAGCCTGAAGGCTGTTGGAACAGCCCCATCCTCTATATCCCATCAGAATATCTTGCACCTGCTCTCAGCAGCCACTCCATGTCTCTTTTGGCTCAGAATCCAAGTTCACTCATAGATGTCAAGAGGACACTGCTTAGCATGAAAACCTTAGCTTTTGCATTCTTTCTTCCCATAGATGGAGTCAGTAGTCACTGCTTTGGGAGAAATAAAACCTATGTGACCTTCACCTGATTCTGCTCACAGGAGTTCTTACGCTCTATGGAAGAGCTTCAGACAGGGAACTTCACAAGTACCCAGCGGGTGGACAGATGCTGTCCACTCTCAGCCAGGCACCAAGTGCTGCATGGAGCCTGCGCTGGCTGGCCACCTCCTGTGCTATACAATGGCCATGTTCAACCCTCATCACTTTCTTCAAGCTCCATCTACCCACCTACACAGCCACCCCAAGACTTCCAGCAATCCGAATTCTTCCTGCTACAAAACTCTTCTACATATTTCAGTGACAAATTAAGATCATTTTCTCCCCCATTTCAAATCTTTTACTTGAAATTTTCAAGCCCATTTGCTTCCCTTTCCTTTTGGATCTAAATTGACTGTCGCAGATTCTTGCATTTCAACATTCCATCTCTTCAACTGTATCTGCAACCTCCCTTCTTAAAAAAAAATCTAAAACTAAAACTAAAAAGCATTAAAAAGAATCCTCTTTTCACTATTAGACTTCTGAAGAGCAATTAATACCTAACATCTGGATCCCAGCGCCAACCTTCCGTTGGCTAAACTGACCACATTCCAGCCCCTACTACTCCAAAGAAAGCTCTCTGTACTGGTTTCCAAGGTCCCAGTGACTGTCAAATCAAATGGATAATTTGCAGCCCTTGTCCCTACTGTCCTTAACAGCATTTTGCTGCCAACTTCTTTATTCTAGAAAGTCTCCTCTCATCACCCCCATATGGTCTCTCCCAGCTTTCTTACCAGATCTGATCATTTTCCTCTGTTCCTTCACTGACTGACCTTCCTGCAACCATCCCTTAAATT
>RJWM01005626.1:0-90475 GCA_004363535.1 Dasyprocta punctata
CAACAATTTCCTTAATTTCTTTCCGATGTATAATTGATTTTCATGTTATAGAAGAGTTCTGGGCTATGAATTAGAAATCTTTGTTTCTATGTCATCTCTGTCACTATAGCTAGCTGTGTGACCTTGGACAAGTCACTTTATCTTTCTGGACTTCAGTAATCAAGTAAGAAGATTAGACTAGAATAAGAACCACAGATCTTTCCTCATGTGAAAGATGAAGTAAACACAATTATGCATAGGTTCTAGGTCTATACCCCTATAGATGTGTATGTGCCCAGAAATGTATGTGTGTGTGTGCAGCCAAACAAAACAAAACAAAACAAACAAACAAAAAAAGAAACCACAGTTATAAGTTTTCATTTGAGGATATTCAGAAATAAACAAAGACACATACACAAACTCACATAAAATAAAGAGTTTTTGCTTCAGTTTCATATTACTATCTTCTTGAGACAGGATGGATCCTCGCCATAGACTATGATGCCTGGGAAAGAGGGTAAGGTGTGTCATTAGATTACCCCCTAATCCCACTGCTTAGCTCAGAAGACATCTAGACACGTTTTGGACACTTGCACTCTCAGCACCACAGTTCTAAGCCCACTGGGGCAAGGGTGCAAAACTCAAGTCTCCTCTGCTTGGGTGGGGTCTGTGGGTCTTGGAGCCCTTGTTCAGGCCTCTGTCTCAGCAGTGAGCCAGGAAGATCTGCCCTCGGCTGTGGTCTCTGCCCACTCATAACTCTGAGAATGGCTGAGACACAGCCCAGAGAGTTTCTGCACAGTCTCCATTCTACAGGGCCGAAGCTCATTGTCGAATTTCTCTTTAGGCCTGGGGCTGGAGCTGAGGTAGAAGCCATCCTAAGAGAGAATGAATGAATGAATGACCCAATTGGTCACATTCTGTTAGCTGGACTTCCAAGTTGTCCTGCAGTTCTCTGGCCCATGAAGCACTTGTGAATGTCTTCATGCAATTTCATTTAAGTGTCTTTTATATTGAAAAACCTCTGTGTATATGTGAATGTCCCAGGGCCCCTTCTCCCCTTGTCCAGACCTTCTCTGCAAGGCCTGGTCAGGCACTCTCAGTATCCCTGCCAGCTTGCTCTGCCCTCCATGCGGCTCATGGCTCTAATCTCTTTGTTCCATGTGACTGTTAACACACATTTGACTCCTCTCCTCTAGACACTGGGCCCCTAGCCCTACAGTTTTGCTCACAGGCCCTGGTCTGGCACCTTCTTGCACTAAGGGAGACTTCTGTCAATGTTGATTTACTGGCCAGTCAGAGTGTCTCTCCTAGGTGGCAGGTGCCTGATTACCACCCTGCTCAGCACACCTTCCAGAGGTATGGCCTTCCACAGGGCCAAAGCCTTGAGCTTAGGGGTTCTCGTGTGACCACTCTGCGGGACATTGGGGCTTGCAGGTGTACTGAACCCTGAGACTGAAGGAGTCTTGGCAAACACAGGCCCAGCCCAGGTGACCCTGATCTTCATGGTCATCAACACATGGTACTTTGGGGATTGCAAATGTTTCACATTTTCTTTTATTCCTGATCATGGCCAAATAAGGACAGAAGCAGACAGAACCATTTCATTCATTACACAAATGAAGCAACTGACACTCGGAGGGGACTGCAGTGGGCCTGCTTTCCTATGGAGCTAGTACAGCTGAAACAACATGGGTCCTTCAGGTCCAGGAGTATTTTCACAGGGTCAGATGCTATTGAAAGACTTGTAGCACAACACGGCTTAACTGTAGGCCTCACACTTCTCCTCTTTTCTGCTCTGACTTCCCAGGGTGTCTGGTGGGTGCTGGGGGATCTGACTCAGGCTGGTGGTTTGTGGGGTACATTTATGCAAATCACAGACAACACACACCCTCTTTCCTGGGAAGAGAACATTCTGCAGGGATGCTCCTGCCACACCGGGCCATTTTTCTTGGCCTATGCGTCTGGAAACTGCAGGGCCAGAAGTTGTGCCACAGTGTCTGGGAGCCCTGAGGTGCCTAGACCAGGAGTGCATGTGTAGCAAAAGCAACAAGAATTGAAATCAGGAGACCAGAAGCTGATCTGTGTAAAATTGTGAGCTGAAGGAACATTTAAACAAATAGCATTAAAATAATAGAGGAATCATAGCAAAAAAAATAGTCATATAGCTGGTTTCTCTTGATTCATTGAGGCAAAAGTTTTGTATAAATAATTTTCTGGACAATGTTTCATGTCTATATCTTTTACCCAAAACAATTGCAGTGAATATAACAATATGCAATGTGCTGATTATTGTTACTCTCCTATCAGCTGGTTGTGAAATTGTTTTGCTTTGGTTTCTTACTTTTTTTTTTGTTTAAAATAAAATAAATTAAAAAAGAACAGAAAGCATTGTAGAGATATTGGGCAGGTAGTTAGTGCAAATAATGTCATTGTCCAGATTTTGTGAGGTCTTTGGTACTTGTTAGTTTTTTCACAAGTTGTAATTTGTTGTACTGTTAATAATTTTAAATTACCAGTCATATCTGCACTTAATTTTGTATCTACAACTTTGCCATCACCACTACCATCTGCCAAATGTTCTAAGTTGCCAGCCCTATAAAACCTGAGTCCATTGCAAGAACATTCCTGGGATGAAGCACTGCCCAGGACCAGGTTTTCTGGGTTCTGGCCAGGGCTCCTCCCCTGCCCCAGAGGTCTTCAGTCTGTATATAAATTATGTATTTGTACAGCACTGTGTACACAGAAGGTACTTAAAAGTACCATGTGCCCTTGAAGAGATTTCTGTCCACAATGGAAAGAAAGCCAAGGTCTCAGTAGTGACCTTGACTTGGGTGACAAAAGTCCCTCTCCTAGAAAATTGACCCATTTGACCTGGCCTTGACCTGTCAGTCCCCCCACTGATGGGTCTCAGAGTGTAATGCAGCTCAGTGCTGCCTGAATTCCCTCCACAGTCCTGTGAAACAAAACGCCCCCTGTTACTGGGATAGGCCGCCAGCACAGAGGACTGGGACAGCCCTCCATGCGCAAGAGAGTCCAGAAAACGCCAGGAAGCCACGGCAGTCGCTCTGAGCAGGAGACATGTGCAGCCCAGAAATCTCCTGGCCAGAGGTCAAAGTCACAGGGCTACAGTACTAGCAGAGAGTGTCATGTTGTTTGAGACGCAAAGGCCAACAAAGACATTTGCCTGGAGAGCATGGGGCATTCCAGCTTTTGGAATCCCATCACACCTGAGGGCGCTCTACGCCACCCAGACAGAGGTAGCTCTGTGTCTTATTAAATGCTGTCAGGAGCAAGGGCTCCCTCCCCACCCGGAAGCTGATCCTAAGTTTGTTACGTATGACCACATTCTCGGTCTGTCCCTGATAAAGCCCACATCTGCCTCAGCCCTCTGGAGTTCACAGAATATGCCCAGTCTCTGTCAGGTGACAGCTTTGCACATAGTTGAAAGCAGCTAGCACAGGAGATGGCCCCTTTTGCTGTGCCATCTCCTATAGCTTCCTGGTGTCTGACATAATTTCTGTCCTGGTTCTCCATTTTCCTTGCACTCCCTTAGCAGAGAATGGCATGTTGTTAAAAGGAAAGAATGATATCTGAGCAGCCTGAGTAGAGGAATGACCTCCCCACCACCACCAAAGGTGAGGGTCTCCCTGCTCTTACCATTGCCCAAGATGCTGTCATCTGGAGGCACTGATAGGGCTCCTTTACAAACCAAGAGCTCCCGCTGAACTGGTCTCTGCAGCCCTGTCATCCAGATGAGGATTAGCTGGGAGGGCACATGATTAGATGCACGGTTTATCAAATGTTGGGGAGACAGCCTGGGTTAAGTGGCATCACTTAAAAATACCAGGTGAGACTCAGAGCAACATCTGATGCTTTAACTCAGCCCCAGGGGGCGGCAGAGCTCAGCCCAGAGTATATCAGTGAGGAAGAGAGGACTCTCAGCCACAGTGAATGCCGTTCATGTGTAGCACTCTTCCCCTTATTTTGAACAAATTTGAAAATATTTCAAATAGCATTTCCTACGTGTTTCATAAGAAGGTGATAGGTGACGGGCAAAAACTAATATATGGTCAAGTAGGGTTGGAAAATGCTGGAATAAACATAGGTGAATGGGTTTCTTTTGCTGTGAAGAGTCTTTCATATGCTGGCGGGCATTGTGAATCTCCAGGCAGCGGGCACAGTGTGGTATAAAGTTTGGAGAATGATCCATTTCCCAATCCTTGTAGCTGAAAATCTCTGTCCTAACCGGGCATGGTGGCTCATGCCTTTAATCCCAGCACTCAGGAGGCTGAGATAGGAGGAGCCTTATGAGTTCGAGGCCGGCTTGGGGTACAACTTGAGCGCAAGGTTGGCCTGAGCTACATAGTGCGACCCTGCCTCAAAAAACTAGGGCCGGGAGTTTGGCTCAGTGGCTTAAGTGCCTGTCTGGCAGGCACTAGGTTGTGAGTTCAATCCCCAGTGTCGCAAAAAAAAAAAATCATCTCTGTCCTTCTGCTATTTCTGACCCACCCTTGACCTGAAGGAAGCACGCCCTCTGGGTTTATTCATTCTTCTAGCAAGCTCGTCCTCAGCCCCTGTCCTCAGGGCTTGTCTTTCTTGGGGGAAGGGTGGTGTTTGTGAAGCAACCCAGCAAGACCCAGACCCCTGAGTTAAATCTCAGAGAGGGAGGGGACCTGGAGGGAGCCTTCTCAAGCACTTTGCTTCACTGGAGGAAGGTAGCTAGCAGCAGAAGGGCATGGCAGGTCACACGCCCTGTGAGCGACAGCGACTGGGGTTGGTGCAGGGATCCTGACTGCCAAGCCTGGGCCCTGCCTATGATGGCATTTACGATCTCGTGCTCAAGTGCTGTGTCGGCCCTGCTCACCCTACATCCTCAGCAGCCAGCACGGAGCCAGATCCCTGTGGGCTTTCTGAGAGCGAGTGCGGAGTGAAACTATGATGGCAAGGTTGGGTTAGATGACTTAGCATCTCATCTAGAGCTGAGGGTAGATGAAACTGCAACAGGAGCTGCCCAGACGCAGAGAAAGGAGCGGTCAGGGTGTGAGCTGGGCCAGAGCGCGGGGGAGGCACAGGCTCAGCAGAGCAGCAAGGGAAAGCACACAGCCACAGCCGGCAGAGGGGTTCCCTGTGGGGGATCAGGAGTGCTTGGTTCTGCGGTACAAGTCCACTCACCAGAGACACCCTCAGCCCAAGGCACTGGCGCTCTAGAGCTGTGCTTTCAAAAGCTCTTTGGTTAGGATCCTGGGCCTGAACTGAATCTAATCATTTGTCTCCAGCAGCCAAAGTTGCTCCTCTTTTCAGACAATTTTAACCTCAGCCATGGGCACTCAACAAGAAAGATGACTGCAGCCCAGCATCTGCTAGGGGCCCAGCACTGTGCTAAGTACTTTAGACCATAATCTGAGTTAATCCTCCAGACAGCCCTGTAAAGTGAGTAGAATTATTACTATTTTCATTTTACGGATAATGGAACTGGCATCCAACTCACAGAGTTAGTGAACTTCAGGTGTCTAAGCTTTGAGCCTGACTTCAGTCTTCATTCTTTGCACAGCCATTAGTGGTAGCAGGGGCGTGTTCACTGAAAATTTGGAATGTATACAAAAGTAGGGAGAAGAGTGTAGTGAATCACTATGTACCCATTTCTCAGTAGCAACAACTGCTGTCTCAGAGCCAATCTTGCTTCATCAAGGACCTCTCACTTCTGCCTTCCATCAATATGGATTGTTTTTAAAGCAAATACCATGTATCATATAATTGAATCCATAGATTCTTTTAATGTGCTTCTCTAAAAAATAAGGCCAAATCCTCATTCTCAACCTCAACACTTTATTTCCTCCTGACTGACAAGGACTGTAACCCAGAGACAACCTGTCCTATGCCTCCCACTCGATTTTCAGGCTACCAACAGCTCAGCCTGTGTGCACAGATGTGGATGGCTTGTGGGCACCTGCCCCCCATCCTCCCCTCACAGCCTGGCCAGAGGACCTCGCTGAGCATCCTCAGGGTGTCTTTCTATAGCCACAGCCGCTTTGTCAGTCTAGCACCTCTGGAGGTGGGAACGACTGGGTCTGGTGGTTTCCGCCGTGAACATGGGTCTTTCCAGGGCAGCCGGGTCCTGGTTCCTAACTCTAGTCATGCCTCTAACCTCAGTTTCTGCTTCTGAAGGGTTGGGCGGGGAGGTGTTATGATTTGGATCTGAAATGTCCCCGCAGGGTTCTCACGTGGGAGGCTTGGTCCCCAGTGCACCAGTGTGAGTGAATCACGAGATCTCTAACATAGAAGCTTCATCCATGGTGAATTCATAGTGCAACATGCCACTGGGAGGCAGAAGAAACTTTAGGAGGAAGGAGGTCACAGGGGCATGGGACAGAAGGGCATATTTTGTCCCCTACATTTTCCTCTCCTCCTCCCCTTTCTCCTCTCCCCTCCTCCCCTCTCCTCCCCTCCCCTCTCTGCTGTCTCCTTGCTGGTTGCCACGAGGTGAGCAGCTCTGCCCTACCATGCACTCACTGCCAGGATGTTTTCCTTTTGCCACAAGCCCAAAGCAATGAAGCTAAGCACCCATAGACTAAAACTGTGAGCCAAAATTAATCTTTTCTCCCTCAGATTGATTTACTTGAGGTTTTTGGGGGGTTTTTTCTTTGTTTCTTCATAGCAAAGGAAAGCTGACTAACGCAGGGGCTCTCTGCCTGGGAGGGACTGACTTCCCACTTTTGCTGTCTAAAACCAAGCAGTACAGACCAGATGAAGCCAAGGCACCTGGAGTAAGATTCACTGTGTCTCCCACGATGGGAGGATTCCGTCTCACTTTCTGCATCGGTAGAAATGGGACTATAACCCTATGTTTCAATGTGATTGTGTGGTCAAGCGGCAAGTTTTCTCTAAGGAGCAGTGTGTCTATAAAAGGATACAGTGCTTACTGTGGCCAGAAGGTGTCGCCCTAAGACAGAGTGCCTAATAAACCTTAGCGCAAGGTAGGGCAACTCCAGTGAGATTTTTTCAGTATTAGATCCTGTTGTACTTGGAGGAACTTGAAGAAAGTTCAGTTTGCAGGATTTATTCTTAGAAAAGGCAGTCTGTGTTTGATTACTGAGTGTTTGAAAGTGGAGTTTTGCAGCTTCCGAAGTATGTTCACCTAAAGGCATCACAGCAATAACCCTGTTTTTCAGATGAAGAAATTGAGGCCTCAAAAACCAGGTGATTTAACTAAAGGTATGCATCTACTAAAGGCAGAGCTGAGACTCCAACTCAGACCTTCTGGTTCTGTACTCTGGTTGCTGTGCTGAGACATAGGTGCCCTTTGGGAAAGCAGAAAAAGTGTGAGTGTTCCCAAAGGCCTCAGTAGGTGATGGGCCTCAGATTCTGCTCTTTAGTGCAGAGGTCAGACTAGATCAAAGGCTCCCAAACTCAGTTACACACACACACACACACACACACACACACACACACCCCAGTGTATGTGGCCAAGGGAGGGAGAGAGAGCTGCCAGGCTGCAGGGTCAGGGGCCCAGATTTTACATCCCCACAAGCAACCCTGCATGGGCCTTGGACTCACATCTTCACCTAAAGATCCTCCGGGGGATTCTTTTCTGTAATTTATTGGAGGATTTGCACTTCAGCTTGTCAAAACACCTAACACAGCGCCTGGCACATATCAGTATTCAAATATTCAACAAAAGTGTGCCTAGTGAATGACTGAAATCCATGCAATTACCCGGCCCAGGGGAAACCTGGGTTAACTTTGCTCCAGCCCTCACTGCAATCCCATTCGACATTCTGTAGTACTTGTGGCCTTTGTGTCTTATTTACACATAGGATCTCATCAGCCCCTCCGTGATGGGGATTCTAACCCTCATCTTGCAGATGAGGAGACTGAGGGACTGAGGTTCAGAGACATGACAAGCCCAGCTTGCTGGGGCAGAGCTGCCTTCACAAGGTCTAGTCCCCACCTTGTCAGCAGCACCGTTCGTGCTGTGCACGGTTTTCACTGCAAGCTCCGAAGGGGAGGGAACACCATATCTGGGGTCTGTGAGCTTCCAGAGTTGGGAAACTGAGCTGTGAGTGCAGTGGTTTGTCCAGAAGCTGGAATGGGGTAGTCTTGCCTCATTTGGTGAGGGGGCTCCCTACCGTGCTCCGGGTGAGGTGGACAGAATATCCTTGTTGCATGCATCCTCCTTGGAAATGACTGACTGGGAGGGACCAGAGCAGCCCTCTCCAACTCTGCCCAGCCCCTTGGAGTGTCTCTGCTCTCTAGAGAGGACATCTAGCCACCTTGGTCCCTGTGGGAGTCTGAGCTGTTCTCTGCCAGCCTCTGCTCAGGGAAGCTGGGTGTGTGCTGCCCCCTAGTGCCCCAGGGTGGTACCACAGCACCACAGAGAGCGGAAGTTGTGGTTCTCAGCAGCCATGTGGGCCCTGCTCCTCAAGTCGTCCTCATAGGTGAAGCTAGAACCTGAGATGGCCCCCTGCCCAAGCCTGTGCCCATGCGGTCTCTAGACCTATCGGAAGAGACAAATGGTGTCCTCCAACCTGGGCCTGTCATTCTCTACGGAGGGAGTCGAGGTCCCCGGGAGGCCCCGTGAAGCAGGGTGAGGGCAGAATATCACCTGGGTGTCCAGAGGCCGCGCCACCCTGGCCCAGGCCCTTCCGGGTTGCTCTGCCCTCCCCAGCCCCAACACAACTAAAATCACACTCGGAAGCACACGCAGGCCGCACTCAAGCGGGAAATGTACCATCAAGAAATTTTTCGCAGCTCCTCTGTGGTCCTAGCACAGTAGCCACAGACTACTCTTCAGGTCTCAGAGGACATGGGGAGCCCCAGTCAGACTGGCAGAGTTTGCAGAGCATGGGGACCCTCCCTGAGGCCAGGCCAAGTCTGAGGGGTATGGGGTTGGGACTTGAGTTTGTCCCCAGGTCCTGGTCACCTGAGGGTGGACTCAGGGCCCTCTGCCTCCGTCCATCAGGTCCTGAGAAGGATACATGGACAGAACTTTCCTAGACACTGAAGTATCGAACAAAAGGTCCTGTGACGACCGGCCTGATAGGGCCCAGGGCAGCAAGCAGTACCAGTGTTGATGCTACGGAGTGCCCTGAGAGCTAGTGGTGAGGTTGTTTCTCCACTTGCAGAAACTGAGGTTCAGGGGAGACTATCCATCATCACATAGTTCATAATTGACTAAACCAGGGTTCAAACTCAGGTCTGTTGATTCCCAAATCTGTGATCCTCACTGTGGTGCCAAGGGCAGAATGATGGCTGTCACTGGGACAAGTCTGAGAGGCTCCCCACCTCATCAGCAGACACACCACCAACTCTGCCCCAGGTGCCAACACCCAAAACTGTCCTCTCCCAGTACAGCACTCATTCATTCATTCCTCTAGCCAGCCCATCATGGGTAGATTCAAAGCCCATTTACGGAGCACATACTCTGAGCACTGGGGGCTGGTAAGCAAACCATCAGACATCATTCCTGCCCTCATGTAGCTTCCAGGCAGTGGGGCTCGGGATAAGGGATGACCAGATCCAAGGAGTCTTGGGCCTCTCTGCCAGTCCCCGGGATGTGGGGAATGGGACCAGAACGCATCCTGGAGCAGTGTCCCAGCCCTGCCCTTTCTCTCCTGCCCCTCAGGTGGGTATCTAAGGACTCAGGCCACCCCTGATTGAGTTTATTAACTTGGTAGACATCACGTGGTCTGCAGACAGGAGACCCGAAGCAACATTTACTTCGGAGCAGAGGACACTGGGTGCAGGCTGGGCAGCGTTTGGCATGCACTCAGTTACTGATTGACAGGCCTTGCAGAAAAGAAAGACTGTAAAAGAATCTCCACTGGCCCGGTTCTGGGCCTCGCCGGCCTCGTCTCTGCTTTGTCTGGTGTGTCTGTTCTCTACCCTCTCCACTTGCCAGGCAGGGCCCCTGCTTTCCTAGGCAGAGGAGGCAAGTGTGAGTTTGTAATCGGTGGACCCAGCTGTTCTTTTAGAGCAGTTATCCCGAGCCCAGGAGGGAACCAAGAGATGAGTTACAATGCTTCCTCTCACTTCTGCCTCGTAGAAAGTCATAGCCTCTTGACAACAGAGATGAAACTTAGAACTTTTGTCTCGTACTTGTTTTTCCCACATCAAAGTCAAGAAACAGACAAAGATCTTCCCAAGGTCACACTGTGGGCCTGGGACAAAACTTCCAGTAAAGCTGGCTCTCTCCTCCCCTGGGGAGATCTGGGTTGAGCCACAGTTGATGCTCTGGCGCCGCAAACTTCTGCCCTGGCTCAGAACTTCCCCTTCTTCTACCTCCCTCCTGCTACGCTCCCCTGGGAAATTCCTCTGGGTGATACCACGGAAGCTGTTGGGGAGGTCACACTGGGAATTTCCTGAAAAGGAACTAAGTTTGGAGATCTAGACACCAACAGCACCCAGGTGCAACTGTGGGCCTCCTGCGGTTGGGGTGGAGCTGTGGGGCACCACTCAGGGTCAGAGGAGGGAGGGAAATAAATCGGGGTCCCCGGTCTGGGATGTCCCTCTGCAACCAGCACTCTAAGCCTTGGTTTCTCTCCTAGGCTGGGGCTCTGGGCCCCTCCCTGGCTCAAGCTGGTCTCAGTGCTGCCCCCTAATGGCCTGGCCGTGGCTGCTGTGGCCCTGATCCATCTTCCCGCTGACAGCCAGTGGCTTGGCCGTGTCATGTGCCTCCGCTCTGCCCTGGCCAGGGGCCGATGAAGGAAGGGCCTGTGGGGAGGAGGGAGTCACCCCCGCAACCCACCAGAGGCCACAAGTGAACCGTCGTCAGACCTCAGCGACCTGGGGCTGTGTGTGAATCAACGGGGAGGTGCTCTGCCCACGCCCCAGAGCGAGGAGGAGGAGAACCTAGGGACTGACTCAACACGCCCCTCTGTCCAGGGAGCCTCCGTATGCCCGGGAAACCCACTCCTGTCAGGATCAGCAGTTACTCAAGACGAGTTATCTGGGGCACCCCTTCCTTGCACAATTGAGGAGCACTCAGGATTGCAGAAATAGGGACCCTGAGCGCCAAAACAGAAAAATTAGAGGCCCGTGCCAGGGGCGCCTACTCTGCACAGATGGGCCCCAATCCCAAACTCTGGTTCCCCTGATGGGGAAACCAAGTCTAAGCAGGAGAGCGCCCCGCGCCTGCCCACCCGGCCAGAACCCATGCAGGCTGCCGAGGGTGCGTGAGACAGGGCAGTGGGCACAGGTTCATGGCTCACCCTGTGCCCACCCAGGTCTGCTGTCGAGGATGCTGTGAGGAAAAGCCAGGACCAGCGGGTCCCCACTGTCCAAGGCCAGCTTTACTGCAAGCTTTGTCCCGGGCCCACTGTGTGACCTTGGCCTTTGCTGCTCTGAAAATCATTATGGGTGGTGGTACTGTGGGGCTGTCTACTCTTCCCAGACTACGGGGCACGGGGTTTTCCCCGGGCCCCCTCCATCCTCCCCGCCTGTGTGCCTCTCGCCACCACCTGACCCTACACACTGGCCAGGTGCCTGTCAGCTCTGGCTCCGCAGCAAAGCCACCTGGGAACATTTGAAAACCACAATGCCCTGTGGATTGTGCCTAAATCTACGGCCCGGGTGCGGAGGGCCACTCAGGCAGCCCACGTCTTCCCTTCCTGCCACTCCCACCCCGGCTTCACAGTTTGCCCCTCCCAGGACCCGGCTCCTGATGTTGACTCCATCCACGGGCTTCGCAGCTGCCCCAGACCTCAGGTGGAAATGCAAAGATCACATAAGGTTTGTGACTCTGGAAGGAGTAGGGCTCTAGACCCCACAGCCAAGAATTACCCAGAGCAGGACAGACAAGCAGAATGAGAAGCGCTCTGGGCTTTCCCAGGGAACCAGGCGTGGGGCAGACCACTCGGAGCCCTCTCCTCCCTGGCAAACGTCCTTGCAAAGGCTGCCTTGAAAACGCCATCCAAGCAGATCTGAAGTGGGCCACACGCTCCCTCTGGTGGTGATAAGGGGAATTGCGCCTCAGGAAGGGCCTGTGTCTGAGTTTCATTCACAGTAAAATTTATCCGTTCACTCCCCAAACTTAGTTGCTCTTCGTGACTCAGTACAGGTTTGAATTGTGGAAAAATCCAGAAGTGAAGTTAAAATTTCAGAGATTCCCGTCCCATGTGATCTTCCTGGGAAGGGAAGATAATCGGTCACTCGTGTCTTGGTGGTTCTTGGTCTTGGCTGCTCTGTAGTGTCCCCTGAGGGCTGATTCAGCTTTGGCTTTTGTGAGCCACCCCCAGGCCCATGCCCCACAGGTGGGGAGGGCACCTTGGTCATCTGGGGTTTGAAGGACAGGGTGGGAGGCCTTGTAGCAGGGTGAGAGGGAGGCTGTGACTCACATGCACAGGGATTCCTTCTCGGTGGGTTAGGCTCAAAGGACCCATGCGTAGAACGTTCTGGAAACACACTCCTGCCCTCAGCTCTTACTGCTTCCTCCTCCAGGAAGCTTTAGGAGCTCCCCTTCCCTACTCCCCCACCTAGTGCTGCTCATTCCTGCCTGCATCTCCCAAGTGCAAGCCCCTCTTCTATATGCAGCACCAAGTTCTATTTAAGGTGCAGCTGGCACATTGTACCCAGTGAGCAAACATCCAGAGCAAGCTGCCGCAGAGACCCCAGTGCTGAGCTGAACCGCCAGGCTGTGCCCCTCGTGGTCCTGGTCTCCCCAGGTTTCTCTCTTCCCTCAGTTCTCCACCAGCATCAGTGAGCAGAGGGGAGCCCCCACCCCAACCATGGCATCAGTGTGGCTGGAAGAATCTTGTCACCCTGGGCAAGTCACTGACCCTCTTGGGACCTCTGTTACCCCTTCTATAAGTGAAACTGATCTATTTTGCTTTCTAAGAGCTAATTCTGCTCAGTTCCTCTACAATTTCACAAGGGTAGGCAGGCCTCAGGGCCTGGAGGCAGAGGATAGGACAAAGAGCTTAATTCTCAAGTGAAGTGGTGACATGCGCTGTGTGTGTTAAACTCCAATACCTCGCTGCCTGTTCCCTCCTCTCCTCCTCAGACACTGGTGGCGCCAGGCAGGAAGACAGACCTTGGGTGGTGCTGTGCCGCACCTGCCCTCCAGCCTCCTGGGAGGCCTCTGTGGGACGGGAAGCTGGGCTCCAACCCAGCGCAGAATCTCCTGGAGGGAGGATCCTAGAGGGAGTCTGGGCCCCGGGCCCAGAGATTTGGCCCCTGACACCATCCTGGGCCGAGGTTGTCCTGAGGGTCCCTGCCTGGAATACAGGGGCTGGAGGAATGGCTCAGCAGTCTCATGTCACCGTCCACGCCTGGTGCACAGTCCAGGATGGACAAAGCCTGCCTCAGGATTAGAGAGAGGATAGTCTGACCTTAGCACACAGGTCGGTGGGTTTGGGGGAAAATAGGGAGAGCATTGCTGAGGTTAAACACCAGGCCCCACAGAGCCACCCAGCCTGGCCCTGCGGTGCACTTGCAGGGACAGCCAAGCTCATGGACGTGTTCACAGGTGGACACAACTTGGGCAGCCTTTGTGGGAACTTCTGGCTTTCCAGGGCAGCAACAGGGCTTAGGCCAGAGGCCACAGCAGGACCAGTGGGCCCGACTTTGAGCCTGTGGACTTTTGAGCTTTGCCAGGCATCTGAAAACCAGGCCGAGGTTTCCATAGCCGGGACTCTGTCCATTCTGGGCCCAGTGGGGAGAAGCCTGTGGACAACAATACCGATTCTACGTTTATAGGCAGACAGGTGCCAGAGCAATGAACTGGAAAACAAGTGAGACCAGGCTGCATCTGTACTCAGAGGGCGCTGCAGACACAGGAGGAGGCAGGGAGGCAATGGGAGGTAGGAGCCGTGGAGGGAGCAGAGGCAGCAGGAGGTGGCTCCATCCAGGGGTCACGCAGAGCCTGGCGCTGCCTTCAGCACAAGTAGTGGCAGTGATGGGAGCAAAGGTCCGCAGCCTGGGGAAGACAGGGCCTCCTTGGCTTCCCAGCCAGCCCCGGGCACTGGTGGGCATGGCAGACTCTGGAAAGACAAAAGCAGGCCTTGGGCTGGGAGGGGCTGGGCCTGGGAGTTGGGTTTCCTCCCTGTCTGGCTTACCTTTTCTGGGGTTTTCTGCAGTCTTCCCACATTTGCATGGGACACTTGGCGATGGAGACCTCTCACCTAGCTGGTCACAGGCAACCCTAAAATTCTTTTTGTTGCTCCCCAGGTGTACCCACAAACATACCTAGTATTACAGCTCATTTTCACTGACTTGCCTAGGATAAAAGAAAAAGACAGGAAAAGCCAGAGGGAGGGTAAGTCCAGGAGTCTGGAGGTTGAGACCCCCACCTCATGGCCCCAGAGACAAATGCCAGGCCTGCTCTTCCTTTCCTGGCTTCCCGAAGCAGCAGCACTCACCGATGCTTCTTCCTGGCCCCGCAGCGGAATCGTCTGCCTTGAAAAGAGAAAGGAAGTTTCACTTTCACTGACTGCTGATTTGTGGAGGAGAGCCAGGAAGACAGTTCTTCCAGTCTCTCCTCCCTCCTGCCACCATCACTGTGGTATGGGGCTTGGAGCTCACATTTGACTGTTTTTGTCTTTGCAAAGTGCTGTGCTGTAAGCATTCAAGAGTCCAAGTCAGTCAATCAGTCAAACGGCGGGTCTGTGGTGGACTGTAGCATGCTGAGAGCGGCGGCTGAGACTGGCCATTGTGGTACCCCCAGTACAATGCTAGGTACGTGGCTGCTCAGTACGTGCTTAGAGAAGGACGGCAGTAAGTCCAAAGCTCAAATCCCCGCTTAGGCCCATCTGTTTCCTGGATCTAGGTGCTCAACTACTACACAGTGCTACCCTCAAAGAACGAAAACCAGGCAAACTGGGGAGACTGACTATCCCTGCAGACAGAAGTCCTCACAGTAAGCGGTAGGACCCTGAGCGCGTCCGAATTCCAGAATGCAGAGTTCTGGATCCATGGTAGGTTTGTGGGGTGCCCCTGGGGTTGATACCAGCTGTGCTAGCTTTCCAGGGGGTCTTAGCTGAGCTTGGCTTTGCTTCTCAGGAGCTGTGGCCCCTCTCAGCTGGGCCTGGCTTTCCACTGTCAAATGCTGACATGGTAGCCTCCCCCAGTGATGCCACAGGGCTACGCAGGCTAAGGTGCAGCTCAAGCCTAAGGACAAGCCCAGATCAGGGTGGGGTCCTGCCATCAGCTGGCCCTCCCCTCTTCCCGAAAGTTCCCAGGGCCCTAGGAGCCCACCTGCCTCTGGCCAACTCCCCTGGCCTCCTGCTGGGCACTCCTTCCCACGACCTGCTGGAACTGTGGCATGGAGCAACGAGGAAGGGATGTGCACCCATCAGCTGTCCCTCCAGCTGAATCCAGCTGCACTTACTGAGAAGGATGATGAGCCCCACGACAAAGGCCAGGCCAGCAAAGATCAAACCTCCATTTCGGACAGTTTCGTAGTCTGGGGAAAGAGAGGCCCAGAGAAGTGAGGTGGCGTTGTCTCTCCCTGAAACCTACACAGCAGCAGCCCCGCGGAAACTGTGAGGAGGAAGGAGGATGTAGCTACAGGGGCGCCAGGACGGGCTGCAGGGTAAGGGGGTGGGGAGGAGGGTTTGCTGGGCTCACCATAGTGGAAGGGGTCTGCGTCATTCTTGGAGCTGCCACCTGGGGAGAGAGCCAGGGTGGGATTAGAGGGACGTCACAGATTAGTCGGAATGTCAGTCCTGCCCTTCCCAGCTGCCCCCGAGGGCCAAGGGGCACAGGGACACTGGTATAGAGAGGCCCTGGAAAGGCGAGACCAGGGCAGGTGTCAGCCTCAGGCTGCCCCAGACAGACAGACAGCTTGGAAGCACATCCTGTGCACCAGGAGCCGGGAGGCCCGTGATCTGAGGGGCTCCTCACACCCTGGAGGGAGTGAACCTCATGCCCCAGCGAGGAAAGGCGAGAAGCGTGGTTCTGCAAGACTTGCACACAGCTCGTCTCCTGGAAGAGCTGAACCAGGGTCTGTGAGATGAGTGGATGGATAAAACAGAGCCTTCACGTTCATGGAACAGGAAAAGCAAACTGCTGCCCAGTTGGAGAGCTGTCCAGAGTCCCAGTGGAGGCCGGAGGCAAGGCTGGGGCTCGACTCCTTTCTAGACTCTGCTCTCGTATGTCCCCGTCAGAAGGAAGCACATTTGTTTAAGAGACATTAATATGTGATGC
The DNA here is from genome assembly GCA_004363535.1 of Dasyprocta punctata. NCBI lineage: Eukaryota > Metazoa > Chordata > Mammalia > Rodentia > Dasyproctidae > Dasyprocta > Dasyprocta punctata. Next base: position 16,120 of record RJWM01005626.1, read on the forward strand.
TTGGGCATGCCAGGCTAAAGCTGTCAGAACATCAGTTCATTTACCCTCTGAGGTGCTGACACTGCTCCACATAATCCCCGAGAGGACACAGGCACAGAGAGGGTGAGTACAGGACTGGGCTGGGGTTTGATCCCAGGCAGGAGTCTGCTAAGGATCCAGGCGCTGTGCTGTCTTTCAGATGGTAGAAAGGAAGGACCACTTTCCAGTCAAAGTTGTTGGCTGCCCCTGGCTTCCCCGACCCTGGTAGCTGGCAGATGTCAGTTCTGCCTTCCAGACCCCCATGCTGCGGACCTTTGACCTCAGACAGCTGGGAATTGGCCTGGCAGGAAAAGCTTCAGCCAGCTCCAGAGCTGGCCCTCCTCCCTGCCCTGCTCAAGTCCCCAAGGATGCCAAGTCAGTAGGAACAGGCCTGCCAGCAGCTGTGCTGGGCTGTGCCCCAGGCAGCAGGCAGCCTCTGGGCCTGGGGAGCCCTCTTGGCCCCAGTGCCAGTCCCTTGGTCAGCAGTGGACAGGCCAGGAGGGAGCTGTGCATGACGAGCTGAGGTACAGGCTCTCAGGAAGGCAGGGGCCAGGGAGGATCCCAGGAACCCAGGCTGCTGTCCGCATGCAGGCCTCCAAGGTTGTCTCCCCGGACTCTGGTCTCATTCAAGGTCACACGGAGAGTCAGTGTCAGAATCACAGCTGGATCAAAGCTAGGACTCCCCTGGTCACACCAGGAAGCCTCCTGCCTCCTGGCCACCTTGTCTGAGCCACTGATGACTCCCCTCAGTCCCTTCCCTCCTCTCTTCAGGAGCTGGTTGCAAAGCTACCTCCATCAGCGGATGCCCTGTGGGCTACCGGCTCCGCGGGAGGCCTTTGGGATGTGTCCTGACCTTGGAGGGCTCCCCTGTAAAGCCAGCCTGGGAAGGTGACTAGGGTAGCTGCTCCTCTGCCAGCAGGCCTGTCTACCTCCTGCTCTGGGTCAGGTGACCTAGCGGGACGCCTTGAGGCAAGGCAGGTATGGGCCACAAAATTGAGAATGGAGGCTCATTCCCTCCCCTCTACCTGCCCCAGGGTGCTACCATTCCAGCTGTCTTTCTCAGAGGTGAAGACAGGGCCCTCATGCAAAATGCACGTTTTCGCTGGGGATTTAGCTCAGTGGCATAAGCACCTGCCTGGCAAGTGTGAGGTTATGAGTTCGATCCCCGGTACCAAAAACAAAAGCACATTTTCTTAGAGAGGAGCCTGGCATGTGCAGGAGGGCAGGATACTCTGGGACGCCGGGGTGCCAAGGGAGGGAAGAGCTGGGCCCAGGCTGCTCCTCCTAGCAAAGCCACCCTAGCTACACATACACACACACACACACACACTCACCATCACCCGTGGACAATCCTGCCATTTTCCCTGCTGACAGGACCTGTCTTCACTCCCCTCTTCCTGCTGCCTCTGCCACAGGGTAGCCAGGGATGAGGTGGGGGCGTTAAACATTAACAGTGCCAGGTAATATTTACCCTGGTCACAAGAAGGGTCAGGGTGTGTGTGTGTGTAGGGGCTGTGGCCACCAAGGCTCCAGGAGGTGTCTGGGAGGCTGGGACGGAGCCGCCAGCTGGGTGGCCAGCCCCTCCCAGAGGAAATTTCCAGGGAAGGCTGGGATGGGCAGCAGTGTATTCTTCCTCCAGTTGGGAAGCCACAGCGGGTCATGCGGCGGGGAAGTGGGAGTTTTCAGATGCGTTCACTCAGTGTGTGCCATGGGGCTCTCAGGGCATCGTGGTGCCCACCTCGCCCACCCTGCCCACCCCTGCAACACCACTATCACAGCTGATACTTCTGCATTCAGGGCTTCCTGAAGTGCCTGGCTGCCTTGCCTCCCACTGCAGCCCCAGAGCCACCCTGAGTGCACTGGCAGCTTCACCCTCCACACCTCTCAGCGCAGGAAGGCCCTGGGGTCTCATTCACAGCTGGCCACAAAGCCTCCAGCCTCTCAGCTAAGTGGTTTTCTCTGTACCTGTGGGACGTGCTTTCTCGAATTGTTCCCATTTTCACGTGTCCCCAGCACCTTGCTGGCTCTCTCAGGAAAGGCCAGGGCTTATCCTGGGACAAGGCTTTGCTTTTATGGTTCACAAAGCACTTTCCCAAACTGGCATCTCCTTGAGCTTTGTGTTAGCTCCCCATTTGACAGATGAGTGTCGAGGCATGGAGAGGTTGCCAAGGTAACACTGCCAGTGAGTGGCAAAGAGGAGACTGACAGCCTGCTTCTTTGGCTCCAGCTGCCTCCCTGGTGGAGGCCATGCTGTTGTGACCTCCTTTTCCTTGGGGACTGTGGTGCAGGTGCCCCATGGGTGGGTACTGCATGGTCCACTTTGAGCTCTGGCCAGTGGAACTGACCTCCAGAAGAGACTGGTGTGCAGTGGTAGCCAAAGAGCCAAGGTCAGTGGGCAGAGTCCGCAGGCGCAGTTTAGTCCTTCTAAGGGAATCTGCTCTGATCCCTGGCAGGGGATTGACACCTGCTCTTCTTGTGGCCTCTGTCAGGTTACTTAACTCTGCGACTCAGTCTCCTCACCTGTCCCGGTGGGAGCAGCACCCATCACCACAGTGACTGATAATGTATGCAAACAGCACAGGGCGCAGCCTGGGTCATAGCATGTCATTGTTACTGCCGTCCAGTGAGAAATGGCAGACACTAACCTTGGTTTAATGTTACCTGTTGGACACAGAAAAGTTGCCAGCCACCCTCCAGTGAAATGTGCATGAACGAGGGGAGAGAGAGCCCTGGCCCTGCACACCAGGGCCTGCCACCCCCACTCAGCTCCCTTCTTATTTGGAACTATACATGTTCCCAAAAACGTGACAGCAGAGCCAACCTTTAATAAAGGTGGACTTTTCGTCAGGCTCCTTACTCTCTCTACCCATGTAAAACCATACTAGCTCCATTCTACAGACAAAGAAACTGAGGCTAATCATTTGCTCCCCTGGAGAGGTTTGTACTGAGATCTCCTGGGCAGACCACAAAACCTGAGGGCAGGGAGGTTAAAGGAGTCCCCTGAAACACAGGAAGAGAACCAGAGCTGAAAACCCCAGGTCCCCAAGGCTGTTACCAAGCTATTGCCATACTGCGCACAAGACAATGACCCCTGCCCACGCTCACACAGATACAATGCTGCCTTAGTGGATTGTTCCTACCTATGTGAGCCCCCGTGGGTTCTTCCTGGGATAATAAGGGATGAAAAAGTAGGTAGAAAATTAGATCGATAGATAGATAGACAAAGAGTTGACCAGAAGGTGCTATTATCACCCCCATTTTATAGAAGAAGAAACTGAGACAGAAGTGAAGTAACTTCCCAGAGGGCAGGCAGCTAGGAAGCAAGAAACTAAGATTTGGAGTTAGCGGCCTGCCTTCTGAGTCCTTGAAGATGGATGAATGGACAGACAGACAGACCGATGAGGAGGGGACTAGATGAGCTATTTCCTCGCTCCTGCAGCTCAGAGCCCTCTGCAGAAACCACAGCACCTGCTCTGAGATGCCCTTGGTCAGACGTTCTGCCTCGCTCCTCATTTCTGCTTTTTCTGTGCTTCTCGGGAGCCCATTGGCACACTTGAAAGTGCAGGGCTGGCCACCTGTGTCAGAGGCTGAGCTGGTGAGGAAGCACAGGGCTTAGGGGGACTCACCCAGGTGCCACCTGTCCATGGCGGAGCTGCTGTGCTGTGCTCAGGGGTGTAAGAGCGCTGTGGAGTGCCGTTGCCTGGGCCCAGATGGGAAGAGTGCCGCTCCCTCCCTCCAGCTGCAGCTTTGTCCAGACAGGAAGAAACAAGGCCGGTGTGGGGGATGGGGGCTGGCAAGGGAGCCCATACCTAGAGCTGCCTGCCCGGCAGGTGGGGTGAGGGAACCACGTGAGGGGGGCTGGGATTCACTGACTTTCATGTGGCATCTGAGGAGGGGCAACTGTGAGTCACAGTAAGGAAACAGCAGCCCTTTGGCTGCCCCCTCTCTCCCAGGGTCTCCATGCTGGATGGCACTGGCCAGGAGGGGAGCCGGCAGGTTCAGAGACCTCATGCTCTCCCTGGCTCTTGGGATGGCAGCTGAGTGAGATTGTCAAGGGCATTTGTCGGTCCCCTGAGCCTTTCCTCAGGGGGAACTATGCCTTCCTCCTTGTGCTGACAGATCCTGCCTCAAGGTCTCATTCTGACCTGCGCCTAGACAGATGGGCAGCAGTCTCCGGAGGTACCCTTGTTGGGGAGGGGATGTTTCTCAGTTGGGACTGAGGGTGGGGACCAAGTGGCAGCCTCCCGTGCTGCCTACCAGCGGAGCAGAGATGGTGAAAGCCTGGAGCCGGGGCTGCTCCCATGGCGGCAGGCCCTTCCTCCCTTCCCGCCACACACGTAGCCCTGGGGACTGCCCCAGTTGTGATGTCAGGTGTACCACCACCTCTCTGAGGACTCAGCCAGAAACAGCAGCCGCTAATGAGGCCCCAGAGGTTGCCACTTGGTGCTGGAGGGGAACAGCGGAAGGGTGCACTTCTTTTGGTCCTTGGACAGGAACCTGGAACCAACAGGAAGGGCGCCAAGAGTGCCAGGGCAACCCACCATGCTGCCTCAGAGTCCCTGAGCCCTGGCCACTGCCGCTGGCCCAGGGCAAGGCCACCACAAGAAGTCTGTGAGTGACTGACTCCAACTGGAGGGTCCCCCTCGGGCTCCTGTGGCTGCCCAGCCTTGGCCACCCCAGCATGGATACCAAATAGCAAGGGCTGGGACTGGTCACTTGGGTAACTAGCCTATTTGTCCTCCCTCAATACTTCCTTTCCGCAGGGAGGACTGATGATGCCCCAGGGAGTCACCAGGGCCAGGATATGCTCTGAAGTGAGGACCAGCTGGCTGGCCCAGAGGGGCTACTTTAGATGACTGCAGCCTATGCTGGAGCCCTGAGTACTGGGGGTTCCATGAGACCCGGGCAACTCTACCCACTGGCCTGGCCACATGTTCCCAAGCGGGAACCTGTGCGTTCAGACAGCCCAGGGCTGCCAGTGGAAATTCCCCAAGCTGGGCACTGAAGATTAGGGCTGGATGAGATTTTACCAGGAAGCTGATCCAAACATTCTGCCAGTGGTGCAGCCAAGTGATATTTTCGGCTGGACCCCTCTCCGCTCCCATTTACAAGTTCTACAATCCCTCCGTGAGCCTGGTGCTATAAAGGAGGGCATCTTGATCTCAAAGACCATGTTAGAAGCTAACTGGGAAGGGTCCCCAAGGCCATCCAACCCCCAAACTTGGTAAAATGTTTCACTCTCCTGTCAAGCTCCCTGAAGGGAAGCAAGGCTGTTTTCGTGTGAACTTGTTTCCAACTTCCTCCTCATCTCTCCACTCTAACAAAACTGCTCCCCTCAATGGCCCCCAGACTCCCAGGGCTCACTCCTGCCTCAGGACCTTGGCATGCACCCATTTTCCCACTCATAGCCTCTACAGAGTTCCAGCTCAGCTCACACTGAGCTCAAGTCTTCCTTGGGGATTGATTCAAGTGGCCCTCTGTGGCTTCTCTGTTGAAACTGTTGATATCACCCTCTGCCACACCTCGAACCCCTTCTCAAAGCTTTTATTTTGCTCTGTAGCACTTAGTACTACTATCTGATGTGTTAAATATTTTCCTTGTCTTATTTACCTTTCTTCCAACAGGGAAGTAAACTCCAGGAAAGCAAGGATTGTGTCTTCGTTTATTCCTGTGTCCCACAGAGGCCAGGATGGCCCATAGTGGACCCTGGTTTTGTTAAGTAAATGGATCAGTCCCAGAGAGGTGATGTCATTGTCAGTGGCACAAGTGAACTGGAAGCGGGCCTAAGGCAGCCCTCTTTCCATGCCACCACCTGTGCATGATAGGTAACTGGGCCTGGTTTGCCCACAGAGGCAGCAAGTGGTCAGTTCCCCCTCCTCACTCCCCTAGGCTCCTTCCAAGGCTTTCTCTCACTCCTCTTGTACCTCATCTCTGCCCCGTCCACCCCTATCCCTCATGCTCCTCCCCAGCCCTGGAAGACAGAATGGGGTTGCAAAGGTCCCAACCCCTCCCTCACTCAAGCAAAGTCATTCCTCAGTCTTCTTCCTGGTCCTTCCCCAGCCTACTGAGGCCATCATCAGTTCTTAGCTGGCACTGGGACAAGGAGGTCCTGTCTGAGACACACAACTCTCCTGCAGAGTGGGGTTGGCCCCTTTTACCCATGGTCCGCAGTTCCCTGAGACGGTGTCTCCTTCTCTGGGTCTCTTAAGCACAGTGGCACACTGAGGGCCAGACTACCTGAGCTCAAATCCCTTTCCACCCTGACCCTTCCATTCCACTGCACAGCCCTGAGGAAGAACATCTCTCCACGGTCCTCCTGCCATCTATAAAATGGGACAGGAGCACCTACCTTGCAGAACTGCTGGCCAGAGGTACTAACGAAGGGCAACTTCGTTCTCTTCAACACGTGCTGGGTCCCCAGGCAACACGATGCTCACTGTATTCGCTTCATTTGGCTCAGGCCTCAGTGACCAATCTTTGAAGCAGGGTCCCTGAGAGCCCCTTCACTCCCTGACCTTCCAGCAGGACCTCTGCCAGCCACCAGCTAAGGTCCCCAAGCTGCTTTTTCCCAGACAACCCAAGCAGCATGGCCTTTCTCTGCTGGGATCTGGCCTCTGTCCTTGTTCTTCCAGTCTTCCCTGGGGAGGGAGGCCAGCTGGCACAGAAACACTACTCTGCTGTTTCAGAAAGGCCACAGGCCAAGTGGAGACCCCAGCCCTTCTCCTTTGTCTGGTTGTTCCAGGATGAAACCACGGAAGAATACCCACCTGTGCCTGCAGTGCCCTTCAAGACTCAGAGACCTAGGAAGTTTGGGGAGGAACACAGAGAGTCCCTGCTCCTGGATGGCTTTCACCACTGTCACACCCAATGGGACAGTGCTCTCGGCTACTATGCCTCAGTCTCATCTCCTCCAGGCAGGCCTCCCTTTGTCTGCTGACTCTTGAGCCTCAGGGAAACCTGGGGAATCATTGGGTTGCTGGGGTAGGGAGTTAACAGGCTGGGACATCCAGCTGACCTTTGTCTCCCTGTTGCTCAGATGAAGCGCTAGCACAGAGACCCTCACCTTCCACTTTCCCAGGATGGGATGCTTCAGCCCCATCATCCCTGGGCTTTGTAGGGGCTTCAGGTCAGCATCCAGAGCCTTGGGTTTTAGGCCCCCAAAATCAAATCCTCTAGATGTTTGCTTGCGGCTGCAAAGGCACTTTGATGAGGCAGAGGCTTGAACCCTTTAGAAAGCCCAGGTCCCTGGTAAGCTCCATCCCCAGCTGCATGGCATGCAAAGCCACTTAGCAGAGAAGGTGGCAGCCCCTTCTACAGCACCCAGAGGTGAACCCTGAGGAGTGCTGGCTCCCGTCTCCTGCTGTGGCCACAGACACCAGGTCGCTGGGGTCTTATAAAGCTGGTCTGGGAGGAGGTGGGCCCTGGTGGGTCCATTCCTTAAGTGGTGGCTTCAAGATGGCCCAAACTGTAGGGCACAGAGTTCCTGGAAGCTGCCAAAGGGCAATGTACTCTAAGAGTCAAAGTCACCAGCTGGTGACAAGGGCAAACCCATTTGATCCAGCTCCCCCACAGTGAACACCCTGGAGAAAGGTATGTTCTTGACTTTTCTCAGAACACACGTCTGGCCTTGCCTGGGAACAGGGAACAGAGGCTGTTTCTCTGCAGCTGCTGCCCTTCATTCCAGTAACCACACCCCTCTGGCAACTCTGAGCAGCCACTCGGGGCCCTCTTCCTCCAGGAAGACCCCTGTGGCAGCCCACACATGCTGCCTTTCCTTCTCTCCGCTGCCTCCAGGATTCCACTGATGTGGCTCAAATAGCATCCCTTGGCTTTGTGGTCCTGACAAATGGCAAGGTCCCTCCAGGCCTCCAGAGGACTCAGATCATGGTATCTATTCAGCGTTTGTGTCTTCACGGAGCCTGGAGCCCAGGCCTCCTCACTTGGCAGCAATCCTGTCCACTTGATAGTTTTGGAGAGTTCCAAGGATCCAGTTTGTGCCTCTCAGCAACTCAACCAGGCAGGCATGGTGACCCTGACCTTACAGAAGGGAAAAGTGCAGATGGGATATGGACAAGTCAGAGCCTGACCCCAGATCTCAGAGACAGAATGGTTTCCTGCTGTCAGAGAGAAAAGAGATAGGAACGAATGGTGAAGCCAATGTTGGTAACATAATGTCTACAGGTAGAATTTTCAAAGTGCACTTCTCTTCCATCGCACCCCTTTAACCCAGCTACCGATGAGTGCACTTCATAGTTGAGGACACAGGCTTGGAGCTTTCTGAGGGTCATACAGTTAGCAGGAGGTCCTGCTCATGCTATGGAGGAAGGACTCCTTGTGCAAGCAGGAAACCAGCAGAGAGGCTGGGGTCTGCTGAGCTCACATAGCTAGAGTGAAGCAGGGTACACAGGCTGGGAGGCAGGTACCCACGCCCTCCAGCCCTACAACTTTTGAGTCCTTCAGCGCATCCAACCGCAGAATCACCTGGCCTGCCATCACTACCTTGGCAGGTGCCTGCTATTGCACAATCGGCCTTGGGACTGGGGCTGGTTCCATAAAACCAGAAGGTGGTTGGCTCGAACTGGCTGATTCTTCCCCACCCTCACACCCCCCAGCCTGACTGTGGCTGCAATGAATCACACTAATGGCAAGAGGTGGCAATTCCTCCTCTTTGTGCCCTGGAGACAGGTATTTTCAAAGCTGCTCCCTGGCTCAGGCAAACACACTGACCCCTTTCTCTTGCTGGGGCTGGGGTGAGGCAAAGCAACAGGAACAAGGTGGGGCAAACCAGACAGAGCTGGAGAGCTCTCCCACACCTGGCCTGCCCAGCCCCCCTGCCAGCCCATGGTCCCGGGGGAAGGGACAAGTGCCTTGGGGGTGTGCTTCAGCTGGTGTACCTCTTCCCTCCCCTGCGGCTTGTACTTTGCCTCTCTCTTCCAAGAACAATTTGGCAAGTTCTAATCTATAATATGAAAAAAAAAATAAACCCCCCAAACAAACAAAAACCAGAGATGAGGGAGGGTCACTCTATCTGGGGGCCTGGAAGACAGACTGAGCTATCTTTTTCATGGTGTGCAATAACGGTGTGCACCTCCATGCAAACAGATTTGAACATCTCTGGGGTCAGATCCATGGGAGGCAGTGGGTAGCCTGGGGTGAAATCTGCAGAGCCCTTAAGGTCACTGTCGCAGACTTAGCAAGCCTTTTGGGAAAGGGCAAGGCATAGTTTGCCCATTCAAGCAGATTGTATCTGCCACATTAAACCAAATCATGAACAGAAACAAGCGTCAGGTAGTATCACACGCTTGGAGGCTGAGTGAATGCAGACCTAGGTCCCCCTTGCTGGAGTTCCAGCGCTCTGGGAAGAGTTGGGAGTGAGCTGAACCATGTGAAGTCCTCAGCCCAGCCCATGGAAGTGCTGGATGAATGTCGGCTGCTGTCATGACTATTACCATGGTGACTGTCAGTTATTTTGTGCGTGTGTCTTTATTTCCAGGCCACTCGCTTCCTCTAGGAGCCTGCCTGGGACAGTCTGGCTAGTTTATGCTCCAAAGAGGCAGCCATGCTCCACAGGAGGCTACACCATCCAACAGGTCACTTGTCCTTCTGAGCGTCAGCCTTGTCCAAGCCTGGGTAGGTCGTGTGTCTCATAATGTCATGGAAAGCCTGGTCCATCCCAACTCCTGTGCCCAACAGCTGTGTGGCTAGGACCAGTCTGAAACGTATCAGAGAATCTGCAAAATGGCATTTTCTTGCTATCTCAGAACAAAGCTGAGAAGGCCAGGAGGAAAGTCAGGTGGGTGGTTAGACTCTGGCAAAGTCCAGATAACCATTTTGCACATAGGCTAGAGTGGCAACTACTACTCCCTGTTACTAGGGCAATGGAGTCCCCCCTTGTACTTCTCTATACTCATTTTAATGTTTTGCTTTCAACACCTAGGAGAGGCACCCACTGTCTCCATTTCTGGGGCCTCTAAAAGTCTCAATGACCTGCTTCAAGGCCCATGAACTCCTTAATACAGTAAATGCTCCATGAGCAATAGTCATCAGCCTATTTACTAACTCTAGGCTACATGTGAGATTTTTTTAACTGCCACAATCACAGGCTTGACAATATTAAGCTTGATCTCAACTTGAAAACTCTGTCTTTTCAGAGACCCATGTGGAGGCAGAAGCAAGGACAGGAGTGGGCAATGTCTCAAGCAGGTCCAGGGGTGGTCTGGAAGTGACTGGACCTGGCTGAGTCAATCAGACCTGAGCCTTGAGGTTCTGAGGCTCTAACACTTGAAGGATCCAGACAGGGGCTATGAAGGTTTCTTTGAGACTCCGAGATGTGCCAGGCATTCTCACCTTAGAATATGTACTTTTTGCCCTCAAGAAATTTGTGTCTCACTACAGACAGCCAAAAGACTAGGTGATGGCTGCACCCAGCAAAATTTACCCACAGTTGTGTTTATTTGGCCAAGGGTACTTTTTATAAGCAGTATTGGGATATTTGGGGGAGGGTGCTTCAGGTGACACCCAGGCCCCTCTTCCCATTCACAGGCGAATCACAGCAACATAACCTTCCTGGCCTCTGCAGTTTGGATCCCAGATAAAGCATTATGTGTGAAGATAATGGCAGGAACCAAGAGAGATCAGAGCACAGGGAGGACGGGACACCTTCCACCTACATCCAGGAACGCTGCCCGGGGGAGGGCGCGTTTGAGTGGTAAGAAAGCAGGGTAATGCTCTGAGCACAACCCAAGTGACCCACGTGTGCCCTCGCTTTCAAATCCTCAAGTAACAGCCTTAGCTCTGACCAATAAGAAAAGCTAGGACCCTTTACTCCAGGTCAGTGAGCACTTGGTGAAGCCACTGTAACCTTGCTTTTAGTATAAATGTACAGGTTCTGCTGTGGGGTGGAACCTGAGCCCAGGGGCCCAGGGAGGAGGCTGGGGGAAGAGCAGGATGGAGGAGAGCCAAGTACGAGGCATGGGGGAGAGGAAAGAGAGGAAGGAGAGGGAGCGACGGATATCTGGGAGGAGGAGCCACTTAGGAAAACAGTTGAAATAAATACGTTCTCCCCTGGCAGCTCTCTAGCCCTCTCCTCTTCCAAATGCCAAAGGCCCCACAAATACTCAAGTTCCTTTAGAGAAACAAAAGCACCTCTGAGCCACTAGGAAACAACGATGTTTTATTTTTTTCTGTTATTGTAGTAGAGAGGATAGGTCACAAGACAGACAGCAGCAGTCCTGGTCACACGGCAAGGTTTGGTTAGTTTCCATGGAACACAATGGACAGGTGGGACGGGATCTGGCTGGACTTTCCACGCTCTCATGACCTCTGACTTCTTGCTATGATCTGCAGCAGGGCCACATGAAACCCTGCTGGCCTCTGACCAGCAGCACAACCGCTGCTCACACATAACTCACCACTCTGACCACTGACAGAGATAGGCAGGGAGGACGCAGCGGGTGTTGCTGCTGCCTGGCCAACAGGACACAGGCAGAGAAGCACGGCCCCTCCTGCTCTCCCAGCTGCCTGTCCCTGCGTGCTGGCCTCAACAGAATGGGAATCCCTCAGTCATCCACCTCTGGGGATCCAACTTCAGGGACGGGAGACTGAGTCTGGGTGAGCTGAGCTATAGAGGGACATCTTGGGAACAGGGAAGGTGGGCGAGGTTAGGAGCGTTCCAGAGCCCATGGGGTTATTGCTAAGAAGATATGCAAGGGGCACATTCCCAAGGGGCAGAGTAAAAGCCCTGGGCCTGGACTTCCCGGGTGCTCCGCAAAGGGGCAGGGCAGGTAGAGACTCCATGGAGGAAGCCCCAAGAAGGAAAAGAAATGTGGTCAGACAGAGCCTGCCTGACAGCAACACGGGGCTCCCCAGTTCCTTCTCTGCACCTCCAACTGCTGAGGGCTTCCTAACAGACTCGGGTCAGGATGAAACTCAGGAGCAAGGTCCTTGTGCGAGGACTGAAGAGGGTCCCTGAAAGGCCATGAGGAAGGTGATGTGAAGCTTCCCAGTCCCCAGAGAGGTGGGGATTCCTACTCTACCCTCATCCCTAAATCAAGACAGGGGCAGGTCTCTCAGGCTAAAAGCAGACTCTGGGGAGTGGGAAGCGATGGAGGCCCCCTGGGAGGCCAGGAGGAGTGAATGGCAACCGGGCACAGCTCCTGCCCAGAAAGTGAATCCACAGTTCACAAATGCAATGCTGTCCACAAACAAGTAGCCACAGAGGTCACAGTCAGCATATACACAAGCACACAGACACACACGCACGGATGGACACGGCACAGGCGGTGACGACACTGCAGGCTGCGGGGTGGGGGGAGGCCTGTGTGAGCTGCATCGGCCTGGAGAGAACTGGGGTCAGCAGGGATGGGGAATGGCGCAGGGCACACATGAGTTGTTGGCTTCTCCTGGGGAAAGATTTGTGGCTTCAGTGGCCAGTTTTCTTATCGACATCTGCATTTAAATGTTGGAGCAGTTGCCCTCAGGTTCTTGAGGCTGAGGAGAGAAAGAATTTAGGTAAGGCCAAAGCTCTGGCTGCTTTGAATGTCCTCATTTGCTCTCTCTCCTTCAGCCCAGCCATGCTGCCCACTGAAATTCCTGCATTCACGTCCCTTCAAAGACCCCTGTCCCACTGCAGTGAGGACAGGGCCGTGAGGCACAGAAAGGAGATGGGGGGCAGTGGGCGTCATGAGAAGGCGCTCCCCTATGGGCTGTACCTGGCCAACCTGCACAACCCCATCAGTGGCTCACTGGCCTGGATTCAGGAGAAAGGGGCTTTTGAGAAAGACCTAGTTTAAGAAAAAGACATTTCCTTTCGGAGGCTGCTTCGTTAGAGCCTTCCACACCCATTCCACCCTCTCTGTGTGCCCTGCCAGCTGCAGTGGGGTGGACGGAACGTGGAGCCACCAGGCAGACGCTTGCCTCCTGGTGGGGTTCTGTGACCCTCCCAGCTTGAAGAGCCCCATCCCAAAGACGGGTCTCTATGAGCCCTGCTCTGCCTGCACACGGGGTTGTCAGGAGGGCATACATGCCCTTGGTTAAGGAACTGAGATGCAACACAGGCACTCCTCATTACTGCCACCACGGAGAAAGCTGGTGGGCCAGCATCTCATCCTGCTGGGGCCTCTCTTAACTTACAGTGTAGGATAAAGTTACACAGCATATCTTATTTGAGCTGACAAAAGACTGAATTTTGGCCTGAATACATTCCACGGTTTGCCCTAAGTGACAAAGATAAGACAGAGTGCAGTGGGATGGCACTAACCTATCGTTAGTCACAGAAACCTGCATTCAGGTTGACCCCGTCACCTGCTAATCTGAACGGCTACTTTCTCCCACCTCAATTTCTTCAACTATAAAATAGGTTTCAGTCCCACCTATCTGATTCATGGCCAGCAGGCCCCAGAAATTCCTGTTTGGCCATGCTCTGGCGACCAGTCACCAGTCACTATGCTCCCTCCTACCCCTCTGGTGGGGGAGGGGGGGTGCTAAACAGTGCCCCCAGGTGTTGAGAAGTGGTAATGTGCCAGAGGACATCATTTATTATTTCCCCTACTTTTGAATAGGGTTGGAAAGATCATAATTTTTTTGTTTTAAACAAAAAGAGGCTATAAGGCACTTTCTGATTCATCATCGTTCTTCAATCTGACAGAGGGAGTATCTCCCTAACTCTAATTGCCTCCCAAGCCATGCCTGTAGAGCAGTTGGAATAGCAACCTACCAGCCTGAGCCTTGGGCTGGGTGGAATGGATTGTGGACACTCACCGTGCACAGCTGTGGGACATCTCACTGCCTCTGGGTCTGTGTTCCATTGTCCCTCCCATACCTCTGAAAGCCTTCTCAGAGCAGAGCCCATAATAAAGTTGCACCCCCACAGCCCAGGACAGCCCACCTGACGCCCCTGCCCAGATTCAATGACAGTGACAGGACACTGGGAGACCCTGTCACAGAGCAGCTCACCTTTACTGGAGGCTGCACTTCAGTTCTCTGCTTTCTGGGGCTCTGCTGCTGCTGGAGAGAAAACCAGAACACACACAGTTACAGACCCCTCAGCCATGGGCCAACCCATGCAGCAGCCAACCTGTATATCTGAGGCAGAAGACTTCAGATCACACAGACATGGGCACAAATCCATGCCTGCTACTTGCTGGTTACAAGAACCTGGGCTCTGGGTCTCAGTTATAAAATGCGAGTAGTGCTGTCTACCTTATGGGCCAAGTACACATGCATGATATGGGGTCCGTCCCCAACACAAAGCAGATGCTTTGTAAAAAGAGTCTCACATGTAGTGGCCAGTTTAGCGTAGGTGAGGGGAAACCCCGCAGACACCCTGGCCAGCCCATTCCTGGCACAATGGGCACTTATCTGGTGAGCCCTAAGGAGGCCGTGGCTCCTCACAGCAGCCCCTCCCCGGCACACCCTGACACCCTCTTTCTGGCTGGTTACCATTTGCAGTGATGAGGTTCTCCCCCTGGGCTTCCTCATCTCCAGGAGCCCTGCAAGAGAAGGACACAGCCTGTCAGAGGTCTCCAGGGAAAACTCAGTCTCACCACTCTCTTGGTTGGAGCAGGGCCATCTGGAATCCAAATCCTCTAAGGGGCTCAGGCACTGTCTACCATGGGGCATCGCTGGGTGAGGGAGAAGTTGGGATGAAGGGAACACGGAGCTTACAGGCACTTCTAGGTCAGCCCTCAAGATATCTAAGAACTGGGAAGGTGACCTAGGGCCATATGGGAGCTTGCATGTGCTCTGCCATTGGATTTGGGTCTTCAAGGTTGGAAGCCACCCTTGGCTACTGTGATGGGCTAGTGGGGTGTGACTCAATGGGGAATAGAAAGAGAAGCCAAGTGTCTAAGCTCAAAGAGCCCCACACAATTGAGGCACAAGGACAGTATCTCAGGGTTCTGTAGAGAGAACCTGAACCTCAAGAGAGGCTACAAGGCCCTCTGCTTCCCACCTCCCAAGATCAGCTATGACAAAAGTCCAGAGAAAGTTCCAGCTCCTTCTCACCCACCACCCTGCCCTCTTTTGCACCAGAGGTTGGCCCTCAATGTTCTGACCTCTGCTTTGCCCCAGGGTCTCCTGGCAATCCTGAAGTTCATAGCCCCACCTCTACCTCCCGTCAGTGTACACTTGTTCTTTCTCAGACAAGAATCCAAGAGAATGCTCATCATTAGGGTCCCATGTCAGAAGCCTCTCCCTGACCCTCCTGATGTCACCCCAGATGGCCACAGCCATGATATTCTTACCGGGGCTTCTGATTGAAACTGCACTTGCACCTGCGACCTAAAAAGCAAAGAAAACATCAAGGTCATGGTCCCAGCATAAGTTCAAGGTCATGCACCTGGCCTGGCCACAGGACGGCTACTCTGAGCCTGCAGCTTGAGGGACTAGGTATATGGCACCCTTGCACGGCTTTATACAATGACCTTAGGTTGGAGCAGGGTTCGTCTGAGTTCAGGGTAGCACATTCAGCAGCTGGGCTGGCTACATCAGCACAGTGCACTTGACCAAGCATATGTAAGGGCCCTGTGCAGACCAGGCTCGTGTGTGGAAGACAGATGCAGGGGCACATCCCCTGGAGCACAGTGGGGACAGCACCTGTCCCCCATCTCTGTTACTGTCCTGTCCATGCCCTGTGAACATAGGACTGCAAGAACAACCCTGCCCATGCTTCTCTATGCTTATTTTCATCTATGTTCTCCTTGCTCATGTGTCACTGTTTTGCCAAGTGCTTACCACATGCTCAGCTGTGTTAGGTCCTGGAGACGACAAGGAGGACAGTCTCCTTCCCCCTTCCAGAGACAGAATGGCCAGGATTTGACACTGCCCCCACCTTCTTAGGAGCCGCCATGAACAAGGAACCAACAAACTTACTCAGAATAAGGAGGATCCCAACGGAGAAGAGGACCACAGCAAACACCAATCCTCCAATCCTTAGTGTCTGGTAGTCTGCCAAAAGAACCAAGGTGAGCAACAGAAGCAGGGCAGGGCTAAGAAGCTGCGTTTATCCTTCCTCGGACAGGGCTGCACCCCAATTCACCATCCCCTGCACCCAGGGTTGCTGAGGCCACTTACCATAATAAAAAGGGTCCGTTTCTTTTTCCTGCTCAGTTGCTGCAAAAGTAAACAGGCACAATCAGGAAGAAGCTGCATATGCTGAAATATCTCACCTTGCCTCCCAGATCTCAGCACCCACAAAGGGATTCCCAGGACATACTGCAGATGACAGAAGGGCAGGCCTGCTGGCTCGGGGCCTGCATTCACAGCACACCCACAGTTAGTGCCCCTTTTTATTTTGGCATCACCTCCAAACGGCAGGTCTGTTGTCCTCTAACAGGTGGAGAAAGTGAGGCCAGGAAAGGACTCACGACTTGCATAAAGCCAGAAGTAGCTACTTATGGCCTAGTCATTGATGTGCAGTGCGTTCCAAGGTTTAGGCTGAAAGTCCACAAAGGGCCAGAACCTTCTACTAGAAAGGGCAATGGTTGCCATCCTCCAACTCACCACTGGCCAGGACTGCGGGGACCAGCAGGCTGCAGAGAAAGATCAGCACCACCTCCATCACGTCTAGGGACAGAGGGAGGAAATCGTTACTTGCTGGACAGGAACCATACCTCCACTCCTCAAACCATCAGCCCAGCCTGGGGCAACTCAAACCCCCAGCTCCACTCTGAGCCCAGGGAACATTCGAACCACTCACAGTGAAGCAGCTGACATTTACCAGGCTCTTAAAGAGTGCTCCTAGGCATTAATTCAATTAATAGGACAGAAATAGAGCAACTGGTAGGCACTATGACTACGCCATGTCACAGGACAAGAACCTGAAACTCACAGAGGATCAAGGACACAGAGTGAGCAGCAGGGCTGAGCTCAGAGCAGCCCAGAAACTTCCGTGTCACGCTGCTTCTAGGGCCAATGCCATAAGAGCATCAGGATTTTGTTATGGTCTCTGAGGATCACTATGTCCCCCTCTCTGGGCCATCTTTCTGTGGCTATCTCAGTTCCTAGTTCAGTTCTCACTTCATATGCCAACAATGCGTTAGAAATTCTCCTTTATATCAGATGGAGGGGAGGATGAAGCAACGCCCACCCAGTCCAGCCAGCAGTAGGGAGGGACACTGGATGGTCACTTTCTCTCTGCAAACCCTGACATGGGCAGGTCCCTTAAGCTGGTCCTCACATTCTGAAGCAGCCAGGTCAACTCTTCCCACAGGTTTCAATTCATCATCTCCCCCAAAAGGTGACCTGATTATACAAAGGGAATTTGGAATTTCTAGAATCAGTATCCAAGTCTCTCCTTTTCCAGGAGATGCTGGGATCTCCACTTGGGCTCATTGAACCTTAACCTCTGGGCCAAGTACGTAGCCCAGGATGGGCCATCTGGGTGGAGGCAGAAGGCCTGGTTCACCCAGGGACAGGTCTCGGTGTAGTTCACTCCTCATTGCTGGGCTGATATGACAGTGGTACAGAGCCAACGAAAAGGGAAGGGAACACAGATCAGGAAAGCCCAGGACTCTTTCCCACACGGGGTGAGACTGGATAAAGGCTGAACCCCTGAACAACTGCCTAGTGGCCTGGTGGGTTCTTCGTCTGAGCATGGGAACTTCCTGTGACTTTCTCAGTCCCGAGTGCGCCGCCCTGCTGCCTTTCACCTCCCAGCCACCAGGGGTCAGTACAACTGCATCCAGAACCACGCAGAAGCCAGGACTCCACAGGGATTCAGACCATATCAGAAGGCCAGAAGGCAGCCAGCCATTTACCTGTACTGCTGTCTTACTTTTGAATTATTTTTCTCTTAATGTTTACATTATATATTGCATGCATAGAAATACGTAGTACACAGGTCACAAAGCACAGTAATAAGAGAAACAGCTATGAATAACTAAAAAACCAGAACACTACAAAGGCTGCATTTATTTGTATTTTTCTCCAACCCATTCCTTGCCCAGTTATTGTACACTTAGAAATATGTTAGAGAGTAGAGCTCAAGTCATGTGTGCTTACCACAATCTAGTTCTTACCATTTTCTAGTTCCTGGACATTTCTAGCATCGTCTCCAGATGCTAGAAACTCTCTATTAGTGGTCTCACTCTACCCCTCACCCAGAGTTCTCAGTCATTAATCTACGTTTTGTCTCTGGATTTTCCAATTTTGGATATTTCATATGACAACAATCATAAAATCTGTGGCCTGATGTATCCGGCATTCACACAATATGTTTTAAAGTTTCTTCTATATGGTAGCAGGTATGAGTGCTTTGTTTATGGCCTAAAAATATTCCATTATTGTACCAGGAATGGTGGCTTACATCTATAATCTCAGCACTCGGGAGGCTGAAAAGGGAGAGTTACTGTGAGTTTGAGGGCATCCTGGGCTACATAGTGAGTTCAGGGCTAGCCAAAACTACACTGCAAGATGCTGTCTCAAAAAAAAAAAAATTACATTGTATGAGTAATACATACCATAGCTCGCTCTTCCTTTTAAAAATATACTTGACATATACACACATCTAAATAATATATTGCTTAGCATAGCTTGTTTTGGAGATTTGTAACTATGACGCCATGTTTATAGCCTTTGCTCAACATTAAGTTTCTAAGATCTATTTATATTAACACATATAATAACAGTTAATTTACTTTTAATGTATATCCCACTGGGCAGGTATTGATCCATCCTGTCAGTGGACATGTGGTGTCTTCCCCCCACAATTTACTGCTATTATAAATAATACACTTTATGTATGTTGCTCAAGGAACACACCCAAGAACTCAGAGGGCACTGTTTTTGATTCTCTTGAGTACATCTCATAAGAAATCCATTTTACAGTACCACCCAACACAAACACATATTCATCTATACCAGAAACACTTCACAAAGCAATGTTTACCCTTGTTATGAATGATGTACTCTTATTTTCTATTCTACTTTGTTTTCCTTAAAAAGAAATATGGCCAAGCTCCTTGATAGGTCACTCTTCAGTTTAAAATACAATGTTCTAGAGATAAGCCTAGGAGTGAAGTCATTCCTTGGGTTGTATTGTCAACAATAATTTAAAATTATTTTCCAAAGTGGTTACCCTATTTTCCAAAGTGCTCACTACCCTACAGCCTTATCAACAGTTGATACTGTCAGATATCTTTATTTTTGTCAGTCTAGAGGTACAAAGTAAGCTTATATTTGATTACTTACTTGAGTTGATCTGCATCTTTCATGTCTGCCCACTCTTCAAATAGACTGACTCTTCCTCTTACTACTTTTGTATTCTGGATACTAAACCTCTGTCATTAAGTATTGCAAATATCTCATTATTAGCAGCTTGTCTTTGCACTTTTTAAGATTGTCTTTCAATGAACAGAATTTTTAATTCTAATGTAACTGAATAGAATGAGTTTTGTGTCTTATTTAAAATATTCTTTGTAACCTTCAGGTCAGTAAGAATTTTCTTCTAAAAAGTTAAAGCCTTTTCTTTTACATTTAAACCTTCATTCAATCCAGAGTTGATACTAGTGTGAAATTCGATGTAGGGATCTAAACATCACTTTGCCCCATGTTGACAAGTGGGTGCTCAGTCACTGTTTGCTGACCAGCCCTCCCCTTTCTCACGATGTACCACATCACTTTTACCACATCTCTAATTTCCATTTAGCTTTGTGCTTTGTGCTTTTGCTTTGGATACACCGGTCAATTTTTCTGTATAATAGCTCCCTGTTCTCCCTGGTTTCACTTTCCACAGACTCACTTACTGCTGTCAGTTATGGTCTGAAAACACTGAATGGAAAATACAGAAATGAATGATTCATAAATTATACATTGCACACAGTTCTAAGTGGCACAATGAAATTTCTTGCAACTCCTCATCCTGGGACATGAGTCATCCCTTTGTGCACTGTATCCACCCTGTATCTACTACCTGCCCATTAACTGCTTAGCATCCATCTCTGTTATCAGATTGACCGCATGTTATCATAGTGCTTGTGTTCCAGTAAACCTTTTTTTTTTTAAACTTGATAATGGCCCCAAAGCGCAAGAGCAGTGATGCTGGCCATCACTGTTTGAATATGCCACGAAGAAGCTGTAAAGCATTTCCTTTAAGGGAAAATGCAAAAGTACAGTATTTTTGAGAGACAGACAAGATTTACATAGCTATTACAATACAGTTATAATTGCTTTATCATTATTTTTAATGTTATTCTGCCTAATTGAACTTAAACTTTATCATAGGTTTGCATGCATGAATACAGAAAACGTAGACTATACGGGCTCAGTGCTACCTGGTTTCATACATTTGATATCTCCTGGGGTCTCGAGATGTTTCCCCTGAGGATAGAAGGGGACTACTGGGCTTGTATTAAAGACACAGTGCTGCTGTCTCAATTACTACACTTAATAGTAATCCTGCCATGAGGTAGAAGCCTTCATCTTTTTTTTCTCCTCTTTCTTTAGCAATGTATTCATTATTCTTGGGCTTTTGCTCTTACACATTTTTTAATCTACCTGTCAAAATCATCTAATGCCAATGGGATTTTCATGAGACTTGCCATGGATCTATCTAGTGAACACGTGAAAAATTGACATGTTTCTGATCTTTAGTCTGCTGCCTATAAAGAAATGTTTTCAGTTTTTTAAAGAAACTTTTCAATGTTCTCTAATTAAGTGTCATAACTGCTTTTATATAGGTCTCATACATCTTCTGTTGATTCATTCACAAATATCTTATTATCTGTATTATGATTCTAAATATAACCTTATAGTCTCCTAATTTTGCTAATAAAGAAAAAGCAATTAATTTGTATATATTCCTAAATCCAATAATCTTATTAAACTCTTATTTCTAAGAATTTACCTATAGATATCTTTGGATTTTCTCTAGATATATCGCCAGTAAATGACACAATATTGCTTCTTCTTTTTAATTATTACACTGTTTATTTGTATTCCTTATCTTAGTGCCTTAGCACACTAAGACATCAAGGGAAACACAGGAAATGATGAACACACTTCAATACTCATGCAGAAGCACAGGCACCCCATCTTACTATTAATTTTAAATGGTGCTCTTCTAACACTTGAAAGCTCCTCTAATGCTGGCTTTCCAAGATGTTTCTGGCTTTCTATTAATTATGAGTAAGAGCTCCACAGCTATGGCATTTCCTCTTTTATCTATCAAGGAAATAAATCATATATGGATAACAGAGGATGGATTTGACTTGTTGACATTTTCCTTAGGAGTTTTGCATTTATGTGCATGAGTAAGATCAGGCTGCAACTTTATTTTACTGTACCAACCTCGCCTTGTTTTGGTATGGGTAGTGATTTGAATGTGTCCCTAGAAGTTCATGTATTGGAATCTTAACCCCCAAACTCATATGTTAGTGATATTTGGAAACAGGGCCTTTGAAAAGTAATTAGGGTTAGATGAAATCATGTGGGCAGGTGAGAGAGACACACATGTCCCGTCTCATATGATGCTCTCTACCATTTTATGATATAGCACAAAGGCCTTCACTGATGCTGATGCCACACTTTTGGACTTCCCAGCCTCCAAATCCATGAGCTAAGCAAGGCTTTATTCTTCATAAATTATCCAGTCTCAAGTATTTTGTCACAGTAACAGAAAATTGATTAAGGGAGTTTTGTAGTACCAGTCTCATGAGCAGTTAGTTCCTGGAATAATTTTTAGAAGATTGGAATGATCTGTCCTTTGCATGCTTGGTAGAACTAATCTGTAAAACCATTTGGGCTTAGTACTTTCTTTGTGGGTTGATTTTAAATTGCCTAGTCAATAAATTAATGGTTATGGCACTCCTTGGATCCTTATTTTTTCTTGATATTACGTGCATTACACCTTGATTGTAAGGATTTTCTCTACTCTGCTTTCAAAATTATTGCTATAAAGTTTTTCATGGTCTTTTCTTATCAGCATTTTAACTTCTACTGGATTTGTAGTATGTCTTCTTTTTCATTCTTAATATTTCCTGTGATAATTCCTTTTTTGCTTGATTGGTCTCACCACAGGTTTAATTATTTTATTTTATTCGTCTCTTATGATCCTTTAAGTTAGTCTTTAGGATTTTATGATGATTCCCTCGGTCTTAAACTCTACGTTACTTTCTACCTTACTATGTAAATATGTGTTATATGTAAATCTTATAAACATCAAAGCTAGATTTTTTTAAATGCAACCCAACAGTCTCTATTATTTGTCAAATTCACTTTTATTGTGACTATTGATACATCTGGTCTGATTTTGGCTATTTCCCCCTATTTCATTATGCTTATTTATTTCTCTGTTCTTGCCCTTTCCTTTTTTCTTCTGTATTTTGGATTTAGCACTTTTTAATCTACTTTCTTGTCCTACTGGTTCAGAAATTGTGCAATCTGTTTCTAATCTTTTCACAGTTACCTTTGGAATTTGTGTATTCAACTAGATTTTTAAGTCTTAAGAATTTATTAATAGCTATAATAATTACCAGGTAAAATATCTTCCTTGAAAATACGAAAATACAAATCATATCCTTTCTCAAATCTATGCTATTGTATGCAACACAAATATTCTTTTATTAATCTCATAAAATAGGTATCAATATTTCTACTTCATGAAGACAATGTTTGTTTGGATTCACCCATGTGTATGGTAGCCAGCTGTCAAAATGACACTAAATACCTCCTAGTATTCAGATCCTTATGTATAGTTTTCTCCTTCACTGCAAAAGGCCTGGTCTGTGTGACCAATAAAATGTGCCAGAAGTCAAACTATGTCACTTCCAATAAATGTTAAGTTGTAAGACAGAACAGGCTTTCCTCCTCCTCCTGCCCCTTCCTCGTTTTCTTCTTGTTGTCATCCTCATGTCTCCTCCTCCTCCTGTCTCTTCCTCCTCACCCTTCCCTTCTCTCACTCGCTCATGCTCTCTCTTTCTCTCATTTGGGGAAAGCTAGCCGCCATGTTTTAAGGACAATCAAGCATCCCTCTGAAAAGCTTCATCTGGCAAAAGTTTAAGGCACCTCAGTCTAAAAGCCCTGCTGGAACCATGGAAGTGAGCCTGGAAGCAGATCCTCCCACGTTCATGTGACTTCCGCCCTGGCTGACAGCCTGACTGACTTTCTTTAGAAGCCTTGAGCTAGAACCACCGGGCTAAGCTACTTCCTGATTTTTCATCCTCAGAAATTGTGTGAAAGGAACAACTGTTTCAAGCTGCTGTGCTGGGAGTAATTTATTACGCTACAAAAGATAACAAATATAATATATTTACTAAGTGATTTATTCACTGTTCTTTTTCAATCTCAGCTATACCTTAACTGTTTTCCTTATTTCTAAAGGCTACCTTTTAGAAGTTTCTTTCATGAAGACTTATTCACTGTAAAATGTTTTTGTGTATCTGAAAATATTGTCATTTCACCTCTGTGGTGCCCCAACCCTAAGGAGGACAGACACTAAGGGAATCCCCAATAATTCCAACCTTCTGGGGTTCAAGCCTTTGTGTGACCTCTTCCTCATTAATGCAGTGGGAGTGGCCAACTTGCTTCTAGTCAACTGAATGTGGCAAAAAAAAGGTGACATAATGTCACACAAATGCTGCTGCTATGTTCCAAAAGACCCAGTCTTAGCAAACTGGAACCACAGAACTTTCTCCCTTGCTAGTTTGAAAAAATAAGCTGCCATGCTGTGAAAAGACTAATGAAGAGAAGCATAATGCAAGGAATTGTGGGAAGCACTTAGCAACTAAAAGAAAGCAGTCTTTGACCAATAGCCAATTAGAAAATGAGGGCTTCTCTCATGCCACAGAGATTAATTCTACCAGCAGCCTGACACAGGCGGGAAGCAGAGCTTACCCCAGTCAATCCTTGTATCAGACCACAGTCCCAACCAACACCTAGAATGCAGCTTTGTGAGACTCTGAAAGAACCCCACTAAACTGTGCTAGACCTCTGACCTAGAGAAGCCGTAAGACAGCTAAATGTGTGCTGTTTTAAGCTTCTAAGTTTGTAGTAATTTATTACACAGTAATTAACTAGTACAACTCTATCCTCCCAGGTAGTTTGGCCATTGTAATGGACATTGTGTCCACTTGAGAAGTCTAGAAGTTTAAGTAATTCAGCAGTTGTATATCCTGGGGTGTGGAGGACATGCCCTTACCCTCTAGGATGTTATTCACTGTGTCAACTTGAGAAGTTCAGAAGTTTAACAAAGTGATTCAGCAGGGGGCCAGCTCCTCAGTTTGTAAATATCCTCTGTCTGTGCTAAAGGAGGGCATGGAGATGGTATGAGCGCTACACCCACTGAAAAGGGCAAGTAGCCTGCATACAATACAAGGGAGGAAAAGAGGCTTACTCCCCACTCTCCTTTTGCTCTTGTTGCTTTCTACTATCTTCTGCTACCTTGAGCTGTCACCCTTCTGCCATGCCACCCTGCCTTGATTATGGACTGAAACCTCCACAAACTGTGAGTTAAATAAACCTTTCCTTCCTTAATTTAGGTGTCTGGTATTTTGCCCCAGCAACAAGAGAAATGTAACCGACACAGTCATGTACACAACTATAGGTTGATAATCACCTTTGCTTCACATTTGGAAGATGTTATTACACTATTTTCTGATTTCTATGATTGCTGTTGAGAAGTGTGTCGTTCTACTCCTTTATAGACATTCTTTCCATCTTTTCTCTCTGCCTTTTAATTTCTTGTTTTTATGTTCTGAATTTCATTAGCCTAATGTCTACATGTAGATTTATTTTTATGTATAGTAAGTCCCTGACTTAAGAATGATCTCCGTTTCAGGACAGTGTTCCTACGTCGGATTCGTTCCTAAGTTTGAGAAAAATGAGTCTTATATACCTTTGACACAAATATACAATGCATATTGCTTTGTGCTTCCTAGCAGTCCCCTCCACATCACCAATGCTTTTCATCTTGCTTCCAGATATCCTGGGCTCTGACTCAGCGCTGTACTACTGTATACCATTGCTCTGTACAGTAAGCACACAGCAGCACAACTGTGACAATGTCTTGCAGACACGTGAACTAATTCCATGATTTGTTCATGTCTACACATGCTCATAATGGTAAATGTGTCATCAGTTTGTATCTATGAAAGTCTGAAAGTTGAACATTCATAAGTTGGGGACTTACTAAGTTCTCTTGTGTCTCCTTTTCTTATAGATTCTTCCCATTTCATAATTATGAAAAACTCTCAGGTATGATCTCTTCAAATATTGCCTGTGATGGTTGATTGATTGTGTTAATTTGAGTAAACAATGCCAAACTAAACTGACTCAACATAGTTCTGGGATAGGAGACCACCCTAGGAAGATTATCCCCAGAATGCTAGAAAAGGGAAATGAAGACAGAAGGATTGTTTCTGTTTCTTTTAGAGGAATTCCAGTCTGCTTTCACCTTGGACATCATCTCCTGGCTTTGAGCACACTCGTCAGTCTCCAGCATCAACCCTTCAATCTTTCAGTGCAGATCCTTTGGCCTCCTACTCATATGGGACACTACAAGGAGCTCCAGGCCTTTGACTCGATCCTTCTGACCTTTTGCTCTCGTCCATACCTGACTCTGTGGGCAGCCACTGTAAGCCAATCTGTAAATTCTCATATAGTTATACATCTTGTATTATATCTATGTCTCTAGTAAACACTGCCTGATACACTGCCTTTCCTCCATTCTATTTTCTCTTTCAATGATACACTGCCTTTCCTCCATTCTATTTCTCTTTCAGTGATTAGAAATATGTTAGTCATTCTCATTTTATCCTCCATTACACTTAACTGCTTTCAGTTTTCACTTCCTTTCTCTGTACCACATGCTGGGTAATTGTTTCAGATTTATTTTCTATTTGCATTTTGCCTCTTAACTATTTAACTACTGTTAATATGTCCATTTAATTGTTTATTTCAATCATTGTATTATTTATTTCAAAATACTGTTTGGGTTTTTTTTCCAAATTGGTTGGTCATTTGATTAGTCTTTGTTGCCTGTTCTTTTATATGATCCCATTTTATTTCCTTAAACATTTTCTTCTCCCTGCCTCTACCCAAGGTACCATGAATCAAACTCAGGACCTTGTGCTTGTCAAGTATGCACTGTGCCAGGGAGCCATGTCACCAGCCCCTTCCTTAAACATTTCCTACATAGTTATTTCATACTTTATTTATGATAATCCCAAAATCTTAAATGGTTAGGAATCCAAATCTATTTATTGCATCTGTGCCTTTCAAACATAGTGACTCAGTTTTTGCTGTGTTTAGTAATCTTCGGTTGTAAACTCAAGTTTGCTAGATTTTAATCTGTGGGAAACTGAGAGACCTAAATGGGATACTTTCTGCCATGAGAGAATTTTATTTGCTTTGCCATGGAGATGGAGGTAGTAGATATCACCTAAAGTCTACTTTTCACCCTCTCAAGGCTCCTGGGCTTAATAAGAGGGTCTTAGGTTTGGATTCTCAGGCTTGCTGGACCCAATGGTTATTAGTTTGCAGAATGCAGTGATGTCAACTAGCATTCATCCTAAGAGCAATTCCACTTTAACTGTTTTACATTTCACATAATTAGTTAGTGTTAGTTTTATACTATAAGTTTACGTTTTTTCGGTCTCTGGTTAAGAAAGGTTTAGTATGTGGAAAGAAGTGGTGACTGATAAGTGGGTATTTTTCTTCCTTCTTGTAGTCCCAGCTCTATAATAACAAATCTAGGACTATTTATCTTTTCATTGAGATGTAATCTCACTATATTGCTCAGGCTGGTCTCAAACCTGTGGCCTCAAGCAATACCCTGCCCCCC
The DNA here is from genome assembly GCA_004363535.1 of Dasyprocta punctata. Classification (NCBI taxonomy): domain Eukaryota; kingdom Metazoa; phylum Chordata; class Mammalia; order Rodentia; family Dasyproctidae; genus Dasyprocta; species Dasyprocta punctata. Next base: position 42,914 of record RJWM01005626.1, read on the forward strand.
AGCCTCCCAAGCAACTTAGACAACAGGTGCATACCACTGTACCTGGTTCAGCGATCAAATATTTTATAGTTCTTTCAATTATCGAGGCAATCAAATAAAAAAAGGAAAATGTAAAAAAACATTGAGGCAATCATATTGTTCTAAATACATTTTTTAAAGTATGAAATAAGTTTGTGCACTTGATATTTATAAAATCCCCTTTCTTCCTTCCTTCTTTCCATTAAGTTTATTGCTATCTCCCAGACCAGGTTGCATCTACAAATTTATATTCAAATTATATCTGGTCCTTGTGCACATAGTGAAGAGTCTGGACTCAGTATCTGGAGGATGGAACTGGACACTAAAGGCCTTCAAATCCTAGGAGCCTTGGTGAATGTTGGATCTCAAGTGCCAGAGGCAAGGAAACCTGAGCTAGGCTTCCCAGCCCTAGTGAGGAAAGGTATTAGTAGGCTAGCAGGCTCCTCCTGGAGTAGGAAATGCATGTCAAGGGTTGCAGGCTACTTATATAGTGGTTAGAAGCTCAGGGTACTGCTGTACCTTCCCCTAACCCCTAACAATCACCTCCTCAGATGCTCAAGTTCAAGTCAAGTCTACAAACACTGAATTTCTAGAAATAGCCATACTATTCTGGGTCTCTAAGGGATAAACAGGTGACCAAGATTCAGCCTTAGCTACCAAGGAGAGGCAGGATTTGGCAGCAAAGGGCTCTGATACATCAGCAAATTTGGGGAGGACTTCCCAGGGGGTAGAGACTAGACATTGCTAAAGTCCACAGGAAGAAGAAGAAAAGGACTAAGGAGTACGGAAATCTGGAAGTTTCCAAGCAGGAGTCAACATTTCAGTGGAGCCTTGAATGAAGGACAAGATTTTGATAGACGGGACTGAGAAGACAGAAAAGGAAGGGCAGCCTGGCACAGCAAAGAGCAGGAACACAGGCAGGGTGGGGGGGGGTGGATGGAAAGAAGGGTGGATAAATAGCATTCAGTTCAATTTCAAATTCAGTTCAAGTTGAATCTCAAAACATTTCACTCAACAGTAGCTGCCTAAATGGGCTTCCTTAGAAGCGCTCTGAACAAGGTTGAGCAGGTAAGAGGTTTTCACACTAGAAATGTCTGCATTATATAAAAGAAGGCTGTGCCAGAAACCCACTAAGTATTTCCCATTTCCAGTGGAAGACAGCTTTCAAAACACCGATATCCAGTCTGCGTAAAGCAGGATGAGTTGGTGGTGAGGATCCTACTTAAAATGGCTGAACTCAGACTGTGGAGAGCTGTAAATTCTAAGCTAAAAAGTTAAGAGCTGTCTTTGTACTCTAAAGAAAGCATTCCAGCCGGGCGTGGTGGCGCACGCCTTTAATCCCAGCACTCGGGAGGCTGAGGTAGGCGGAGCGTTGTGAGTTCGAGGCCGGCTTGGGCTACAACGCGAGTGTAAGACCGGCCTGAGCTACATAGTGCAACCCTGCCTCAAAAAACCAGGGCCTGGAGTTTGGCTCAGTGCCTTAAGCGCCTGCCCTGGCAGGCGCGAGGTTGTGAGTTCAATCCCCGGTGCCGCAAAAAAAAAAAAAAAAAAAAGCATTCCAGGTCAAGTTACAGTGGGCTGAATGAAATACTCTCTTAGATTTGAAAAGTAACTCACTCTCCACGCCTTCAAGCTGCTGCCAAGCCTCAGCTCTACCAGTTGTACCTCAGCCCAGGTCTCCTCCTGGTGCCTCCTGACCCCTAAACCTATTTTGAAAAATCTCATCCGTGATACAGATGGCAATAGCTAGGCGTCAAGGGGCCAAGCACATACACAGAGTCTTTGAGGTGACACAAAATGCCTTTGTCTCTGCCGAACCAAGAAACTCAATCTCAGCTTCCCACACTCCCACACGGCCCCTCTGTGTCTGCATTCTCCCCCTTTCCACACATTCCTTTCTCCCTCCTGCCAAGCAGGAAACTGGACAGCTTGGAGCTGGCTGGGATGGGGAGGCTAAGAGGTGGTAGAAATGATAAATCTTATTTCCAGGCCACAGAGTTTATGGAGCAGGTAGGAGAGTGGAGGGAGGAATCTTTGGGTGAGGGAAAAGCAGAACGTAGTAGAGCTGGGAGAAGGCACTCGGAACTGTTCCTTGAGTTTCAGTGTGCATGCGAGAGGGCCTTATGTTGAGACCTTGGACCCCTGCCTAGAACCCTTCAGATATGATTTCCTAAAATAGGGCACCCAAGGAATTATCACTGCTGGAGTGGGGGATCCCCGCCTCCTTGTTCTCCTGCTCCCCATTTCTTTAACTCTAGGTCATTTAGACCATTCCCCTGTCCGAAGGACAGACAGATAGGACTGAGAAGACAGATAAGGAAGGGCAGCCTGGCACAGCATAGAGCACGTGCCTATTGGCTTCCTCCACAGGACATGGTGAGGAGGAGTCTGGTCTCCACTCATTTCTCCTCCTCTCCACGCCCTCATTTCTCTCTGTATGGATAAACAGCTGACATTTCAGCTGGCAGCAGCATTTCCACATTAATTTTCTTCTCCCATCGTCCTGCCATTTGTGCACTGCCTGCTGCATGTGCAAGAGGAGAACATAATCAGAAAAGTTTCTCTGCTGATTATCTTTCCATACTGAGTCACATAATTTCGCTTAATTGCTGGGTAAAAGCTGCTCGGAAAGAGAAGCTACTAGTTGATGATATAGCAACATGGTATATTATTTCTGAGTCCATGCAGCAGTGAGGTAGATCCAAATACCGGGTTCTATTGTGACAATAACTCAGAAACAACCTCCCTTTAAAAGGCAGAGGCTCCAAATTACAGTGAAACTTCATTATCCCATGTTCAGGCCTTTTTTTCCTGCTCCCAAAACCTCGCTAGCCTTTCCCCAAGGCACCTGCTTGCCTTTTTGCAGGCTCAGCCCATGGACAACATGAGCAGCAATCACACGGCCTGGATCTTAGGAGGACGCCCCAAAGAGAGTCAAGACCCGCACTCCTGACAGGGTATACCCAAAGGGACACTTTCATTGGGTCACAGAATGACTGGACACCATGGCTTAGGCTGCTTACCCAAAGCTATTATTATAGTCTGGGGGGACATGATTTAGCCTATTGTGTCTTTACATCATTGCAAGAAAGATGCTGTTACAAGATTTCACTGTGTACAAATAGAGTATAGCCAAGATGTAACGGTTAGTAGATGGACCTGGCATCACAGAATGACATAGTGGGTTAGAATGAGATGAAGGCTCTGATTTTCTTCTGAGACAACTGAGTCCCAAAGAGAGAAGCTACATTTATTTCAGCCCATCAGTCAGGTGCATGGCTGGAGGGGGCTGTTGAAGCTAGAGATTGATCACATGTGTGGGGCTAAAGCAAGGCCAGCCCTGAAAACACAGAGAGCCCAAAACAAGCCACCTAAACAAGCTGTTCCAGCTCCAAGAAGGCAAGGGGCACAAGCCAGTCAGGCAAACAAGTTGCTAGGCAGCAGGGTTGAAATTGACATCATCCTTCTGCGTATATAAATAAATGTGCTACAGTGGTTGAGCAGTTCCTTTTCTCCCATCAGAAAAGAGGGCTCTACCTGACCTCAGAGTTTGTCTCTTTTCTTTATTTTCTCATACTTTTGTAGTCCTTCACCCCAAGAACCTCAAGAGTGGTGCAGGTCACAGCACATGGCCTGGCCCAGGTCACCAGCCTCCACTCCTGCATGCTTTTTTATGCCCTGGGGTCAGCAGGTGGTTACACCAGGGCTGGTGGAGCAAATAGCTGAGGGTACCTGGGGCAACCCCGCCAAGAGCCAGGTTAGAAGATAAGGTCCTGCAGGGACCTTAGCCACCTGAGTGGTGGCTGCCCAAAGAGAAAGACCGGATGAAAGGGATGGACAGGCTCCTCTCATTAGAAGATGATGTTTGATTGGAGATGCAAGGGATCATACTGGCTTCGAGGACAGGGAGAGATGCAATCATGTCAAGAAAGGCCTTCCAGAAGGCATGGAGCCCAGCCCCTCACTCTCACACATGTTAGCAAGGCTAAGGAGGCCTTGGAAAGGCTCTGGGGCCAGTCCCCTGTCTCTGAATTGTTTTGCTTGGCACCAATAGATTGGACCACCCTCCCCCTACATTCCTTCCAACTGTAAGACTTAGTGATATCTCAGGGATATAGATTCCACCCTTCTGCAGTACACCTATGCCAGTTTTTAGTCCTGAATATTATCATCATCTGTTGCCATCATCAGCCTGGCCTTACACTATTCATACCCATGCTACATAACAGCTACCTACACCAGGTGTACCACATCGGGCAGCTGGGATGATGGCAAAGGCCTGTGCCCACTGTCCATTTGCTTCCCTGTGCAAGTGAAGCATCATGCCTTCTCAGGGTCCTTTCTTAACATCAAACCCATTTTCCAGGGAAACAAACAGGTGGAGAAAGCAAGTCAGTGCTGGGTTCCAGTCTTTAGGCCTGCTGTCTGCCCCACGGGTTGGTGGAGAGCGGGTAGTTTTCTGCTGTGAGTAGCCACCCAGATTGGTGGAGGGTGCCCACCCACTTGGTGGCTGAGGGCCATCACCACATGTACTATGGCTGTTCAGGGGACCCCACCACCACCACCATCACCCTACTTGTTTCTACCCAGCCGCTACAGACTGAAACTGCCTGGAGGTGGGGGCGGGGAGCAGATGCGCTCTGCAAACATGGCCACAGAAAAAGAAAAGGAGCTCCTGCCAACCAAGCTCCCCATCATCTCCACCTCCATACATATTCATGAGAAGGAACCAGCAGGAAGGATCCCGCCTGCCAGCTCACCCCACTGGGAATTTATACTCTCTCTCTGGCCAGGCAGCGGCTTACTTAGGAAGGCCAATTTGGGTTTGTTTGTTTGTTTGTTTGTTTTAACAGATTACCTGAGTAGGTGAAGGTAGAATCAGTCAATCCATTTCCCCATCTACTTTGCAAAGCCATTCTAAAGGTCAAGCAACATAACACATGTGAAAGTTCCTTGTCGACTATAACCACTGTAACAATAAATGCATCATCATGAGGTGCTCATGCCCTGACAAGCCGCATTTCGAGTGGTTTACTCATTCAATCCTTATAGTAGTAGTCCCAGAAAGTAGCTGTTATTAGGATCATTTCCATTATACAGACATGTAAACTGAGGCCAGGAAGATTCAGTCATTTGCTCAAAGTCCCAGAGCTAGAAAGGAGCAGAACCCAAATTCAAAATCAAGTGCTCTGTCCCGCTTGGTTTGGAACCACTCAGCTCTCCTGCCTCCCTGTGGCTTTGTGGCCTGGAACAAGTTACTTAATCTCTGAGCCAATTATAAAATGGGGACAATAATATGCATCTGAGGGGTGGTAAGGATTAAGTGACAGGGTCTTTGTGTGGGACAGTTATTGTCTGTTTGTCCCACTTGTTCCAGCTTCTGTGATTGGCATCTTCTACCAGAAGCCTCTTCCTCTCCGCCCCCAGCCAGTGGTCTGCAGGAGACTGACACCCAGCCCTCCCTGGAGGATAAAAGGAATGGGTAGGAAACTTCAGTGTCCCCCACCTAGGGATGCCATGTGGAAACCTAGACAGGGAGGAACAGAGAAGCCACGCTGTGATGGGCAGGGGTGGCAAGGCTTTTGGGGTGAGAGTCAGCTGGTAGCAGTAGGTAAGAACTGGCCAGGAGGGGGAAGCAGAGAAGGGACCAGGAGAAGGCCCCGGTGTGTGTCAGCCTTGCCCTTTCTGCAGTTCAGCTCAGTGAGCTGATGACAGTCCCTGCCTTGCCTAAGGGAGATGGGGCTCCCTTTCTGCCATCTGCCAAGAGGAGAGTTAGGTAGGGTATGCACAACACCTGGCAAATAGCAATGGTTCTCCTTTTCACTGCTACCATTCCCCAGCTCCTCCTTCATTTTCTACCCCTTCCTGGGAAATGAGGAAGCAACACAGAGGCAGAGGTCCAGGAAGGGGCCCTAGTTACCTCCCATCTTTTCCATCTCTTCCTCCTCGCAGTGTCCTCTACCCACCAGGAGGCTCTGGTGTCCCACGCCAGCAGGGCCACAAGGGAGACTTCAGCCCACGGCTGACACAAACTTCCCTGGCCACTGCCTTCTCCCACCCCAAGATCCACAGCTGAGTCATTCAGGGCCACACACAGGTGACAGAATGAGAGCTTACTGGGTGGGAGAAGCAGAGGACAATGACACTGACCAAAACTAAAGCAAGCCCCTCAAAGAGACACACAAGCAAGACAAACAGAGAGGACATGTCACGCAGAGGCAAGAAACCCCAGGAAAAGCAAAACTGAAAGGGGTATCTAACGTAAGCAGGAAAGAGGCCAGCAAAGGGACAAGAGGCTGCAAGATGGGATGGGGGTTGCCCAGAGCCAATGCTCCCAGTAAAAACTAACCCAGAAAAGTGCCAAGGAAGGACACAGAGGGAGAAGAGAAGAGAGGGGGAGCTCACAAACAAGAAAGAAAATCTTCCTGAGAGTAACATCAAACAAGCCTCCACATGGTCCGCTGGAGCAAGGTCCCAGCCCACAAACCCTCGGCCACTCTGGTAGCCTCTCCTTGGCGCCTGCGCTCCCAGAACACAATGATCCTCCAAACAGCAAAGAAAGGAAACCCGCCCAGGTGGAGTCTTAAGAGGAAAAGCCAATAGGCAGCTGCTGTTTCCAGGAAGAAATGGCTTACACTGCTCCCCAGCTGTTGGGAAGCTGCCCTGTGGGAGGTGGTGTCTCTGCTGAACAGAGGCCAAAAGCCTGCAGAGCCCCAGCCTCAGGCCTATCCTTTAAGGTTCCCAGGTACCACTTTGGTCAGCATATCTAATCTTCCCCCTCCCTAGAGAAGCCACTGCCATCCACAAGGTCCTCCTCAGTATGCCTAAGAGGGCTGGCCTGGGACACATAGGTGAGGCCATCAGGACTGCTGCAGAACTAGGGGACTGTTCCTAACGTAGCCCCAGTCCTCTGGCCTCCTTGGGTTCAGGGCAAGTTGTACCAGGATGGGGACTCTTGTCCCTCAGCCCTGGACCTTCTAGTCTCCTTATGACTGTCAAAAGGCGAACAACTATGTTAGCATGTTCCATACCCCACAGGGCTCCTGTTTCCTCTCATGTTGGTTGTGGCAGTGATGATGATGGTGATGGTGATGACAATAATACCACCAAACATTTATAAGACATCCTATTTGCCAAACAATACACAGGCATTAGCTCAAAGAAACACCACAACTATGCATGATGTTGGTTATCAAGGCCATTTTACATGTTTCAAAATGGAAGGCTCAGAGCTAACTTACTGCTCAAGGTCCCATCAATAACAACATACCTAGGATTATCACCTAATTCTGTTGATTCCAAATACTGTACACTTTCTAATCTTACTTGCTGCCTCCCTGGCAGGTATAGCAATGTACATGGACAAAGGAAAATAAAAACAGTAATCTTAAGTTATTCCTGGAATGCAAGGATGGTTCAGCACACAAAAATCAATCTAAACAAAGGCAAGGCAGGCAGCATCATAATCCCTGACTTGAAATTTTACTGCAAAGCTACTGTGATAAAAACAACATGGTACTGGAAAAACAAAAACAAAACAAAACAACAACAACAACAACAAAAGACCAGACTCAAGGATCAATGGAACTGGTTAGAAGATGCAGAAACAACTCCAAACATACTCAGCCACTTTATCTTTGACAAAGGTGCCAAACACCTTCACTGGGAGAAAGATAGCCTCTTTAATAAATGGTGCTGGAAAAATTGGTTTCCTACATGCCAAAGATTAAAACTAGACTTGTATCTTTCACCATGCCCTAAACTAAAATTGAAATGGATCAAAGATCTAAATACTAAAATAGAAATACTAAATCTGCTGGAAAATAGAATAGGTAGAACTCTTGAAGACATTGGGATAGGCAAAGGCTTTATGAACAAAACCCTGACTGCAGAAGAACTATTACAAAGAATCAACTGGGATCTTATTAAAGTTTTTTGCACAGGACCGGGGATTTAGCTCAGTGGTTCAGCGCCTGCCTGGCAGGTGCAAGGTCCTGAGTTTGAGTCCCAGTACCATTAAAGAAAAAAAAAAAAAAAACCTTTTGCACAGCAAAAGAAACCACCAACAGAGTAAAGACACACCCCACAGAGTGGCAAAAAAATCTCTGCCAGCTCAAAGGACTAATAGCTAGAATATATAAAGAACTCCAAAAAAAGACCCCCCCCAATTTAAAAATTCAATCCAAAAATGGGCATCTGAAATGAATAGACATTTCTCAGATGAAGAAATACAAATGACAATAAACGTAAGAAAAAATGTTCAAGATTACTGGTTATTCAAGAGATGCAAATTAAAACAATCGTGAGATTCCACCTTACTCCAGAAAGCATGACTACTATCAAGAAATCAACCAAGAACAAATGCTGGAGGGGCTGCAGGGAAAAAGGAACCTTTCTCCACTGTTGATGGGAGTGTAGACTGGTGCAACCATTGTGGAAATCATATGAAGATTCCTCAAAACACTAAAACTAGAGGTTCTATTCAACCCAGTTATTCCCCTTCTTGATATACTCCTGAAAGAATTAAAAGCATCATACCACAGTGAGATATGCACACCCATGTTTACAGTGACATAGTTAGTAATAGCCAGATCCTGGAAACAGTCCAAATGCCCATCAACTGATGAATGGACAAAGATGTGGACTTTTTTTTTTTTATCTATGTAGTTCAGGCTGGCCTTGAGCTAACTTTGTAACCAGGCTGGCCTCAAACTTGTAAGGATCCTCCTGCTTCAGCCTCCCACATGCTGGGATTATAGGCATGTGTCACCATGCCGGTGGGTTTTTAAAAAATATATAATGGAGTACGACTGTCATAAAGAAGAATAAGCTTTAGACATTTCTAGCTAAATGGATGCACCTTAAGACCATACACTTAAGTGAAATAAATAAGACATACATGTTCAAATATCACATAGTTTCTCTGGTGTGAGAAACCAAAAGCATAAATAAGGACCAAAATGTATAATGGATTTTGGGAAATGGGAAGAACATGTTCAAACCAGAAGGGGAACAAGGGAGAGGGGAGAAAAGGGAAAGAAGGGACAAGAAAAAAAGAATAGAAGGAAAAAATGGAAACCAAGCTTTTATAAATAAGGAAGGGAAGAGGGTGTGAAGGGAGGGGAGGGGAATGGGGATAAAAGAAGAAGCAAGATATGTCATGTACAGGTACAAATTCCCTGTGATGAATGTTATCATTGTGTATATCTAAAATGTACCAATAAAATAAAGTATTGCCAGGCATGGTGGCACACACCTGAGGTCCCAGCACTTGGAAGGCTGAGGCAGGAGGATCACCATGAGTTTGAGACCAGTCTAAGCTACACAGTGAATTCAAAGCCAGCCTGTGCTACATAGTGAGACCCTGTCTCAAAAAAAAGTTTTAAAAATTAATCTTATATACCATATTAATCAAATGTTGCAAAAAATACATAACTATCTCAACTGGTACAGAAAAAGTACCTGCAAAATTCAACATCCTCTCCTGATAAAGACACTCAACAAATAAGGAATAGAAGGAAACTGCTATAACCTAATACAAGCCATATGCGAAACATCACTGATGAAACATCAATACTCAGTGGCAAAAGACTGAAAACTTTTCCTCCAACAATGAAAACAAGGCAAGGGAGCCCACTTTCACCATTACTATTCAGCATGGTATGGGAAGCTCTACCCAGGGCAATTCGACAAGAAAGACACATAACATGCAATCAAACTGAAAAAGAAGTAAAACTACCTTTGTTTAAAGATGTTATCATCTTCCACATAGCAAACTCTAAAGATTACACATATGAACACAGATTCTTGGAATAAATGAATTCAGCGAAGTAGCAGGATACAACGTCAATAGATAAAGTTCAGTGTTCGCTTGGAAAAAAATGAATAAACTGAAATGGAAACTATGAAAGTAATTCCATTTATCACAGTATCAAAAAGAGTGAAATACTTAGAAATTAACCAAGACGCTGAAAACCTGTGCAACATGAACTATAAAATATTTCTTAAAAAATGAAAGAAGACATAAATGAATGGAAAGACATCTGTGTTCACTGATTGGAACACAGTATTTTTAAGATGTCAATAATAAGCCAGGCATGGTGGTACACGCTGGTACTCCCAGCCCTCTGGGAGGCTGGAGCAAGAAGATCACAAGTTCAAGCCTAGCCTATTCAACTAAGTGACCGAGCAAGGCCCTGTCTCAAAAAAGTCTGGGGATGTACCTCAGTGTGAGGGCCCTGGGATGCATCCTCAGTACCACCAGAAAAGAAGCCAATACTATCCCTAAATGATCTATATATTTGATACAATACTTATCAAAATCATAATGAATTTTTTGTATCCTAAAATTCACATGGACTCTCAAGAGATTCAAAATAGCTAAGACAATCCTGAATATGCAGAATGAAGTCTCCACATTTCTTGATGTGAAAACTTCCTACAAAGCTACAGTAATCAAAACAGCAAGGTACCAACATGTAGACAGAGATAAAACCAATAGAACAGAACAGAATAAAATCCAGAAATAAACCCTCATGTACAAAGTCAAATGATTTTTTTTTAACAAGTGTGAAAAGACCAATTAATGGGGAAAAGATAGCCTTTATAGAAGTGGTACCGGGACAATTAGATATCCATATGCAAAAGAATATAGCTGGACCCTTCCGTAGTATCATATACAAAAATTAATTTACAATGGTTAAACAGAGAACCATAAATGCTTACAATACACAGCAAAAGCTTCACAATATTGAATTTAGAGGTGATCTCTTAACTATGACATCAAAGGCACAGTCACAAAAGAAAAAATAAACTTCACGAAAATTTACCAAGTTTTGTTCACCGAAAGACTATCAACAGAGTAAAAAGACAACCAAAGAATGGGAAAAATACTTACAAATCATAAATTGGGTATGGGATTACTATCCAGAATATATAGAGACCTCCTAAAACTCAACAACAGAAAAATCAACCAATTCAATTAAAAAATGTGCAAAGGAATTGAAAAGACATCTCCCCAAAGAAGATACACAAATAGCCCAAAACTATGAGAAGATGATCAGCATTACTAATAATCAGAGAAATGCAGACCAAAACTACACCTCATACACAGAGGTACAGGGTTGGTTAGAAATGCAGAGAGGTTGGACTCATGCACTATTGGTATATACCCAAGAGAATCAGAAAAGGGTCTCAGCAAGATTATCTGTAGGATCACACTCATAGCAGCATTACACACAATAGCTAAAACACAAAAGCAACCCCAGTGTCCATCAGTGCACGAATGGGTAAACAAAATGTGGTATTTGCATATAGTAGAATATTATTCAGCTTTAAAAAGCAAAGAAATTCTGACATATGTAATACATGGATGAATCTTGAAGAGATTACATTCAGTAAAATAAGCAATCACAAAACAACACAACCACTTACTGTGGTACTGAGATGGAGAGTGAAATGGTGTCTGTCAAGAACTCAGGGAAGGAGAAATGGGAAGTTATTGTTTGATGGGTAGTTTCAGTTTTATAAGATAAAGAGAGTTCTCGTAATGGCTGCCCAACAACATAAATACACTTAAAACTACTGAATGGTAACTTAACAAAGATTAAGATGATAAATTTTTTTTTTTTTTTTTTTTTTTGCGGTACTGGGGATTGAGCTTACAACCTCGTGCCTGCCAGGGCAGGCGCTTAAGCCACTGAGCCAAACTCCCAGCCCTGGTTTTTTGAGGCAGGGTCGCACTGTGTAGCTCAGGCCGGCCTTGCGCTCACGTTGTAGCCCAGGCCAGCCTCAAACTCACAACGCTCCTCCTACCTCAGCCTCCCGAGTGCTGGGATTAAAGGCGTGCGCCACCACGCCTGGCTAAGATGATAACTTTTGTTATGTGTATTTTATAAGTTAAAATGGAGGAAGGGGTAAAAGTTGATGGAAAAATAAAATGCTGACCCTTGACTTACAGGCAAGGCAGGCTCATGTGATAGAACAGGCAGGATAAAAATAACCCAAATATAGCTTTTGCAATTTTTGGCATACATCATGGTTTTAAATTTCCCTTCATATTTTCTTGCCCAACGCTGTTGCGCTCACTGTGACCGATGGTGGGGGTAGGGCTGGGACCCTGGAGCCTCAGGAGGAGCAGGCAGCTGTGGACTTGTCAGCCGTGCAGGGTCCCAGCTGCTCTCAGTTATGTTCCATCACTCCCAGCTGAGCCTTCCCATCCACCCAGATGCCTGTGTCCCTCCTCAGCCTCTGCCTGTGTCACAGCGGCTGCCGGGCATCCTGCCACTTGTGCCCAGTGTATCAGTGCTTTTATGCTGGGAGCTGGACCATGTCCCAGAGCAGTTGTAGGTGATCTGGTCACTGGCACTCGGCTCACAGGGGATGCCATCAGAACTACTCACCAGAGAGCTGGCGGACTGGCTGATTGCCTCAAGGACCAGAAAAAGCCCAGAGTCCATCACCAGGTGCTGAACTGCACTGCTTGGGGAGCACAAAAGGATGGGAAACAGTGACACATGTTGACGGTACAGACTCTTATGACATGATGACAGCGGCTCTTTACCTCTGTGATTGTCTTCCTCCAAACCCGTAACCCCAGTCTAATCGTGAGGAAAACATCAGACAAGTCCTAGTAGAGGGGCATCCTACAACAGACCTACAACACACCTGAGCAGTGCTCCCTGGCACTGTCACAGTGATCAAACACAAGCAAGATCTGAGACACTGTTGCCACCAAGAGGAGCCTAAGAAGACATGATGACTGGATGCAAAGTGGTGTTACGTGTGGGATCTGACGACAGAAAAGGGGCATTAGGTAAGAGCCAGGAAATTTGAATGACATCAACTTTAATTAATAAAAAATGTATCAACAATAGATCATTAGGTGCAACAAATGTACCACACAGGTAAGATGTGAAGAATGGGACATTGTGCACGGGAGAACACTGAAACTAGCAAACTCATTTTTTGAAAATTTGAAATCACTCTGAAAAAATAGTCTGTTCATAGAAAAAAAATAAAAATTTTAAAATTCAATTAAAAACCCAAAACATTCCCCCAACCCATCTTATCATTCCCACGTCAGCTCACCTTCCTAACCCAGTGTGGAGCCTGATGCCCTGTTCGTGGCATCCGATGCTTCTGAAATAGCTGGGTGTCTCTAGTTCACAGCCACAGAGCTCAGAGCCAGCTGAGGGTTTCAAAGATGCCTTTTAAAACAAGTGCTTTGGGTCTGCATCAGAGGCCACTGATGGATCTATGGCCTCCAGAGGAAAATGCAACCTCTTCCCTCGATATACATTTTAAATGCCCATCGAATCAACGATTTAACATCACTTACGCTGTTTAATAGCCTAACTTGAAATGACTGTTCCACCTCCTTACAAAGTACCAGAAAGGAGCTGTTACAAGAGACAGGATTCAAGCCTAGAAAAGTTAAAGACAGCAGAGGTTGGTGACATTCCAATAGGCCTGGGACTCACACAGTCACTGTAGACACTTTGCCAAATTCTCTGTGCTGACCACAAGATGGCTAGACAGCCGAAGCACAGGGCATGGGACCCTGTCCCAGAGCACCACTGCTGGCCCCTGCCTGGGTGGCCCCTTCCATCTCCAGTCAAGGCAGGCCCCCCTGAGTAGCTCAGCAGCTGGGTTTCCATCCCAACATCCCTCATTCATGGTAGAGGGGTGTCCTCAAGACTCCGAGCTGTTTCTCTAGCACACAGACCCAATCCTCCCCGGATACACAGGCTGACTCCCTTATTACACAGCAAGGGACTTATTTTAATGGGAGGCATCTTTATCTTCAGCAAGGAGTAACTTCTGGGGAAGAAAAATTTGGCCAGAGGAAGAACTGCCTGTGAAGGGAAATAAGGCTTCTTTCTTAGGAAGAAAAACAAATTCACAAGTGCAGTCTTGAGTTCTAGAAGTCTCACTGGAAAGACCCTACGCTGGCCCATCAGCAGGGCAGGGTGCCTCTCTGTCACCTCTCCTCCACTGCTGACTGTGACAGTCTTCAAAGTGTCATCCCAGCCATTCCATATAGACTTCTCATAACCACCCTGAGAGTGCCATGCTCAGACAGGATGGGCCACCACTCACACACAGGTTATTGATGTGAGCTGGACACAGTGAGTCAGGGAGCTAGCTGGACCCAGGCTTTCCACTGGCCAGCACAGGTCTTGAGGACCCTGCCCCGGGGAATTCTGGTTCAGATCCAGGGTCTACAGCGCGGGCGGTCTTGCACAGAAGGGACAAACAACCCCCTTCCCCCGAGCCTGCGGGGGAAGAGACTCAGTCAACAGTGACAGGATCACATCACCTACACACCTGCTGACAGAGGCCCATTCAAGAGAGGCCAGAAGAGCAGTTCCAGCAGCAGACACAGAAACCCCAAGCAGCTGGCAGGCCAGGGACTCAGAGGCCAGGCGCATTCCATCCTGCCCACAGCCAGCACACAGCACCAGGAGGTGCAGCTCCCCTCCACTCTCCCTGCCCACCTCTTTGGAAGCGCAGCACTAGCCTGCAGGGCCCAGCCACAGAGCACTTTGTACCTGCTCACAATCTCCTCCTGGGGTGGGAGTGGCAAAGGAACCCAAGTGAATTTTCTTTACTTCTAGGTGGGGGGGGCCCTCTTGATTTGACACTACTTGTTTCAGGAAACACACCGTCCCTTCACTTCCCACCACATATCCTTATTCCCCAGATTCCCACAAAACTAAGTCCCACCCTTCTTCCAAGTATTGCCATAGCTACTGCGGGCATCTCTCTATCAAACTATACATGGAGACGCATCCTAGGCATCTCTGGAACCCTAGCTGATCATAGTACCTGCTCTATAAATGCTGGTGAGTGAATGAATGAATGTTTCAGCACCATTAGCTCTTTAAATCATAATCCAGTGAACAACCTGAGGATCTATGCAGCATAGTTTTGGCACTTAAGGCATTTTGAGACATTTAAGCACCTCCCAACCCCAGCCCCTCACCTCCTCATTTCTGCCATTGAGGTCTATGTCAAATCCCAAAACAATTATGAATCAGCTTCCATCTGTTGACTTCAGCCCTTAAGCATCTCCTAGACCCCAAATGGGGCTCAACTTCTTGTTTTCAGATTCCACCAAAGGCAGTGGTCATGCCAAAGCAACGAATGGGAAGAAAGAAATGTACCCCCAAAGAGCAGGTTGTGTGCACAGGGGGATGAATGAGAGGCAAGGAGACAGCTGGAGGTGCAAAGGGACTCAACACTTCCTGGTGTGTAAGGACTCTTCCCAAATACACTGGATTCATAAGTGCTCCCTGGGCTTTCCATACGTGGCAAGGGGATTGAAGGGAGGGTCAGTGGGAGGAGGCAACTCTGTAAGTATTAAAAATGCAACCACAGTCCCTAAGGGGACAGAGCTTTCAGGGCTATGTATGGGAGGAGGAAAGCAGTGTTTATGGGGAATTAGAAAAATTAGCTACTCGAAAGAAAGCACTTGTCAGGAGCCTCAAGGGATGACGTATCACCCATGATGTCATTCTAGTAAGAGTGAGATGGAGTAGCTATCATTACTGTTATTACAGCAGGTAATATCTAGTGAGCATCTACCATGTGCTAGACACTGTGCTAACACTTTACAGAGCTCATCCTACTCAATCTTCATGCTCATTTGACAGGCAAGGCAACAGAGGCTTAGAAAAGTTGAGAAGACTAGAAAGCACCAGAATCCACTTTAGAACCCAAATCTGTGTATAATGGCTGCCAATCCCTGCTCCACAAGTAGGAGCAAGAGCACACCCAGCAGGGCCTGGGCAGAGGGCAGGCTTCAGAGAAGCATCTGGACATGTGCCTACAGAGGTAGCAGCAGCCAGATTCCAGACAGCCTGGAGGGCAGGCACAGTACTTGCCCTTATTAACCAGCAACGGGGCGCCCCAAGAGGCTGAGACTAGACCTTACCTGCAGCATGGGCTGGGAGGAGGCAGGCTGAGAAGCCACCACAAGGGTCAGGGCAAGCACTGAGGCTGAGTGAGGTAAGGCATTGCAGGGATAAGTGAGTACCTGCCTGAATGTCAGGGGTGGAAGATTATGTGTGTGAGGAAGGGAGTATGATTGCAAGTGTGGCGTACCAGTGCTTGTGTGAGGGGCCTGTCCTGGGGAAAAAGCAGGTTACAGGGCCCTCCTCATGGGAAGTGAGGCAAGGTAGGCAGCAGGAGGGTGGCCAAGAAAAAAATCAATTAATCCTCCAGAGCTAAAGGGCTCAGCTAAGTTGAAGACGGTCACTCCACAGTGCCACTGAGTCCTGAGAAGCCCACAGGGCCTGGTCCAGGGAAGGAACTTGGTAAACATTTGCTAAAAGACTGAATGATGAAATGTGAGACCTTGGCCTCTGGTCTCTGAATACAGGCCTGCTTTTGCCCTCCAGCTGTGTGGAGTCATTTTCATTCCAACTAGATACCCCCCAATCTCATCTCTGGACTTGTACACTGAAATTCAGGATTCTGAGCTGGCATGGAGACATTCCAGTGGTTCCACCTGGGTCTAGCCTGGGCCTTAGGGCCCCTGCCCCTCTTCCTGGGACTTTTCCCTTGCATATCTTTGTGACAATAGTGTTTCTATGTGGCCTGCAAGCCTCCTCCACCTTCCCCCATCTCAGAGCAGATAAGATGCTGCCAAATGGTCCCAAGCGTTTGTGTCAGCCAGAGATAGCCTGCTTCTTGTCAGGGACAGGCAGCCAGGACAGGACACTCTCCCCGCTACGTCTCCAGCTGGCCAAAAGCATTCTCCCAGGGCACTTCCTCACCTCCCCCAGCCTCAGTCTCTCACCCGCACCATGACCTCTTAACTTGCATCCTCCCAGCCCCATCCATTTGACCAGCTGATCCTGCACCTGAGATCTAATCACGTCCAGCATTTTCGAGGCCCTCTCTTGCTGACCTTGGGTCTGGTCCTCTCCAAAGAAGGTGTTTTAAAGGCTCCGCCCAGACCAGGGTGAGCAGTGCTTCTCAGCCTAAAAGAAGAAATTCAATCTCCATTCTTCCGACACCACCTGCCCCACTGGGTGAAGGCGAGCTTTCCGGGGAGTAGCCAGAGACTAGTCCCTTTTTTGCTCAGCTCAGCTGCAGCCCTGTATTGTGAAATAAGAAGTACAGTTTGGTGCCTGGAGAGAAAAGGGATCTCAGAATTGTATATTTCACAGAAATTTAGAGGAAGACATGGCTTGGAAATCAGGACTCTGAACCTCTATTGACAGATGCAGAAACAGAGGTCAAAGATCTTAAAGGCTTTTGGTTGCTTGAGAGCTGTCAAGGCCATTTTTAGATTTTAGATTTCACCAGAAACCCTGTCTGTAACACTAAGGATATGTGCAGAAAAAATACGGTACACATGCCCTTGGGAAGCTCAGCAACACAGGGTCAGAACTGGCTAGAAGCAGGCTTCCTGCCCTAGGCTCTCTGTCGCCTACCAGCTGGGCTTTTAGGACTGGTTTGTTCCTTCCAGAGTTACTCTGGTAGAGCTAACAATAGAGCTGTTAGATAGGGAGTCCCAGAGGCTGCCTGGCCCTGCCCGCCATCCAGCTGTTCCTTGACTAAGTCCAGCAGGACTGCAGGTTGGGGGAGCTCTGATTTATGAGGGAAGTGAGGTGGGCTAATTCCCTGAAGGCTGTTTGGGGAGTTTCCAGGGTAAGAAACTGCTCCTTCTCCCAACTCTCTTTGCCACACTCTCCACATTACCGTCCAAGAAAACACAAGGAACCAGGTTCACCTACCATCCACACCCACTAGGGTACTTCTCTATGGAAGGGGCATCGTCTCCAAAGGACTGATGACAGCAGAGAAAAGAACACAAGAGATGCTGGTCAGACATTGTGAGGCCTAAAGTCCTGAGCAAGAAATGAAATAGCCTCAGCTATTACATGTGACATCTTTGCCTCAGTTTCCCCACTTATGTTCTGACTGGATGCTCCCTCAAGGCTGCTTCTGGCTCTGAGATTCCAAAGTCAGGGACTACGTCTCCCTCGCAGGTGTCCCCAGCAATTAGCACATAGTAGACACTTAACACAGGTCACTGGATGATTGAATTAAATGGGTTCTTCAATAGTCCAAAGATCAAATCGAAGCCAGAAAGGAAACTCTTCCCTCAGAGATGTACTATCTGATGACCATGGAAACCACAAGTCTTGTAGAGTGGCAATGGAAGAGCCCTTTGCCAGCCTGCCTCCTCTCCTGGATGTGTGGGTCTGGCTGGAGGAGCCAAGCACGATGCAAGAAAAGAAGACAGAGCAAGAGTGGCCTGAACTCCAGACAGGAATCAACCTCCTTACTTTCCTCTTTCTTGGCTCTTCTTCCCTCTGAGTTCCCGCCTCCCTGTTCTTCCTGCCCTCCTGAGCTCTCCCTCACTCTGTACCTCTGCAGGGTAACAGGCCTCCCTTCCCTCTTCAAAGCCTCCTATAGTCAGGAAAATGCCTGGAGAGGCCTCAGGATTTCTGGAGCTGCAATATGGAGATATTTAGATTGTGGTCTTCTCCCAGCCTCTGGAATTTGGCACCTAGGAGAGGAGTCCATGGGGTAAAGGACTCTGGCAGTGTCCCTTCCTCCCCATCCAACCCAACATCCCTAGGCAGAGGTTAGGATTTTCCTTCTGGGCTTTCTGACCCGCCACACCCTTAAGCACAGAGCACAGGGCTGGATGGGACAGGAAACTGCCCTCCCTCTACTTTGCCTCGGTCCAGCCAGGCCAGAGACCCATTTAGAAATTTTGTGTGTGTGTGTGTGTGTATGTGTGTGCATGTGCGTGACCTCATGGGCATAAGCGTATGTGTTGGGGAGTAAGTGTTATTGTTAGGTGGGTGTGAACATACACAGCATGAGAGTAGGGTGTAAGGGAAGCTTTGTAAGTGGTAGGACTAAGTGTGGTATGGATGTGGTGTATATGGTATTCTTGTGATATGATATATGTGTACACATGACGTGTACGGAAAGTACCTTGTGCATGGTGAGTAGGACATGTGGAGCATGTGTGTGGGGACATGTTGACTGTGCGTAACGTGGTATGTATCTGTTTTGGGGTTGTTTGCGATGTATAGTCTGTATGAGGGGGTGGAGTGGGTAAAGGGCCATGTCATTTTGGAGTGAGAGCCAGACATCCAGGGTCTCCTCTCCACAGAAGTCAAAGATAACCAGTATCTAAGCAACCATATTGGGGGGAGGGGAGGCAATATGGAGGTGAGGAATGGGCAGGAAAAGGAGGGAGGCTGAGAATTGAAGTTTCCATGGTAACTACCAGGCAGGTCACATGCAAAAGGCCAAGTTCCAAAAGAGATACACACACACACACACACACATAATATGAGGGTGGCTGAGCCCTGAGTGGGGGGATCCTTTCACAGGGGGTCTGGGATGTCCACTGATCCGTCTGCAAACCTGGAAAGCCCTGCCCAGCCAGGGATGAAGCCAAGGAGACAAAGGGACAGGAGAAAGAGGCCCTACCGGTGGGGAGAAGCCTCCAGCAGCCATGGCCCTCACCCCCCAACACCGCCGCACCCGGGGTCTGGAGGGTGGCAGGGGTCTGGTCAGACCTGTTTCCAGCAAGGCGGCTCCACCACTTGTAAGAGCCAGAGCAGGCGCTGAGAGCCAAGCTGCTCTTCCAACTCTCCACCAAACCCGGGGGTCACAAAGCGGGTAGGTTGGCCAGGACCAGCCCTGGTGGGGCTAGGTGGAAATGGGAAAATCAGAGCCCACTGGAAAGAAAACAGGACTGAAGGAGAAAAAAGTGATGCAGACACTGTCATGAATCCCCGCGCCCTGGAACCCCAATGCCTTCGCTACCGCCCCTCTCTCTGCCCACTACCCCGTCCACACCCCCACCCTGCAAGTTCCATTTTGTATTGCTTTTGTGTCCACACTCACACCCAGCCACACTCCCGGTCCTCGCGTCCCTACACCCAGCTGGAGTCACTGCCTCCAAGTAACAAAGGAAAACTCCCCTGAATACGGGGTGGGCGCAGCCCTCTCGCCTTCTCCTAACGACCCTGGCCCCACGCTCAAAGCAGCAAGGAGGGCCCTCCCCAGCGGCCAGCGTCCCCCCACCCCGCGTCCACTGCCTGCCTCCTTCTGGGGCCCTCAGTCTTCGACACCCACCTCCTTGTTTACATCCCCAAAGCCACCTCCCGCAGCCCGGGCCGAGACCCGGGGGAGGACCACACACACCCCCTGCAACAAACAAGCCCGCGCTCCTGGCGCTCGGGGACCGCCCCACCCGAACCCCTTCCCTTCCGGACGGAGCCAGCTTAGCCCTCTCCCCAGCCGCTCACCTGCACAACCGGTCCCCTCCAAGCCGATCCCAGGAGGACTCGCCAAGACCCGAGGAGCCTGGGAGTGGCGGGCTGGGGGCAGGGCAGTGGGCGCGGCCTGCGCTGCTTTCCCGCCTCCCGGCTCCGCAGAGCTGGGGCTGGCGGGGGCGCGCGGGCTGGGCTCCCGGCGGACACTGGCCTCAGGCTGCTGCTTAGCGGCGCAGAGCCGACCCCTCCGCCCGCGCCCGCGCCCGCGCCCACCTCTCCTCCACGCGAGTGAGCTGGCGCGCGGGAGATTTTCCCAAAGGGCGGCGGAGCTCCGAGAAGCAACAGGAGCCGCCGCCCGCCAAGCAGGCGCGCGGGCGCCAGAGCGGATTTGCAGTCAGCTGTTGCTCTCCGCTTTTCCTCCGGTGAGGTTGGGAAGAGAGCCAGACAAACACAATGACAGAGCTGGTGGCTCTCCAAAATAGTAAACTCAGGGGGATAGAAAAATAAAAGAGAATAACCCAGCATCAGACACAGCAACCCACGTTAATTGGGTGCCTTGGCAATTAAGGGGAGCTTGCGCCAGCGGCATGAATGGCTTTGCCGTAGGCACAGGAGCCAGCTCTGCTGGTAGCCGTCATTTTCAGCTAGAGCCAGGTAGAGCCCGGGGGGCGGTACCCTTACCTGAACCAAAAATTTGCTGCCCAGAACGCCCTTTCCGAGCACCGCCAAACCCTGACCCTGCCAGAGGGCCGTACACGTTGTCTCTTCCCAGGAGTCAAAATTCAAGATGACGAACTTGAATTTGGAAATTTATCTCTTAGCCTGGAAGCCCTAACCTCTGCAGTCTTTTGTTTCCTCACATGGGAAAATGGTAATGACCCCATGGGAGGCTTGGCTCACAGTTTGTGCCCCAAAAACCGACTCTATCATGAAGAACAGCGTGTAGGAAGAGCCCTGGCCGGGCCGGGCCGGGCACTGGCAGAAACCACAGAAACACGAAGGCTGGCCACCCGCTTGATACTCAGGAAGCTCTGCTGTGAGGGAGGTGACCAGGTCCCAGGCAAGGTGTGTGCTGGGGGTAGAGAGTGGCTGCCGAGGAGTGTTGTGATTGTCTGAGCAGGGCTACAAGGACTTCTCGACAAGCTCCAGTCCCTTGCAGCAGAGACCCATCCCGGCCTCTAACACCTTCAGCCTTGGGCCTATGTTCTCATTTGTAAAATAAAGAGATTCCTTCCAGCTCTGGCCCATTGTGACTGACTTATTTTTAAAAATGGCCAGGTCTCAAAACCCCAAGGTGGGAAACATAAATTCAAAATAGCTTTGGAACCAACAGAGAAACTGTAAATGGCTACCAAGAAACTCATGGCTCCCTCAGGGCTACTCTGGGGAGGACAACTTGACCCCCAACACAAACCTGGGGCTGAATGACCACTGTGCTGGCTTAGACTCAAAGTCACTTGGGTCCCTGTGACACCTAAAGCTCTTTTACCAAAGTCTGTCTCAAATCCTGCTAATCCATGTGATTTCAGACAGACCGCCCAATACTTCTGCTCCTCACTTTTCTGTAAACTGAGGACTTTGTTACAATTGTCCATTCCCTTTTTTATCTGCTTGAGGTAGGAAAGATGAAACCATGGCACTTTTTTAGGCCCATGTCCTTGGGCAAGCAGAGTCATCCCTCCAGATGTCCTTGAATCCTGCCTTTATTCACCTCATTGTTGCTTTTTGGGACAGCTACTGGCAAAGACACACCAAGCAGAGGCTTTGCAAGCCTGTTTGGGGAAGGAAAGGCCAATAGGCCAGAACACCAAAACTGAGCCACCTGTTGGCTCAGGCTCTTTCCTGGCAGGGACTTCTGAGTGTTCGGCCAAGCTACTTCCCAGGTCCTCTGCCTGACGCTGCTAACAGCCAGGTTGCAAAGGCCGCAGGAGCTAAATCTGCACGAAGGATCACTGAGGTTTGGCTTCAAATAGTATTGATTTGTGTTCCATCCAGGTGTCCTGTAGGAGGAATTCAGGATGCTACAGCTACAAAGCAACACTGGCTTGTTCTAAAAGGAGTTGCAGCTTCCTTCCGAGGAAAGAAGAAACACATTCATCACCTTGGGCATGAGTTAAAAGAAGTCACTATCTGCTCCATCCTTTAACACATTTATGGATGGGAAGAGCTAATCTTTACTCTGCCCTCCTGGCCAGTGGTCAAGATAGATATTTATCAAATAGTCCAATGAATAAGTGTGCAATTAATAGTTCAGAGCCCTAGAATGTAGCGTTTGAGATACAAGCCAAGGGACCAGGGATGGTAAGGGTTTGAGGTGAAAGAGCCAGGAATTAGAGTACTAGACAGGACTGAGAAATAATTCTGATACAAGAACTGAACAACCTATGCAAAGGTCCTGAGGCAGAAGGAGTTTTTTGTGGCATTTCACCCCAGTGGTCCTCAAGCAGAGGAGATAATCTGGAGAAGGAACTGATCCACCAGGCCAGACAGCTTCTGGGTGAGTCCAACTTTTATTCTTGGTGCAATGGGAAGTCACTGAGAGCACCAAGAACACTTGCAAGCAAGAATTGGGAAGAGGCTGGCTCAGCATGTTCCTGGAGGACACTGCCAGGGTTCAATGTGCTGTGGAGAGAGCACTGCTAACATGAAGCTGAGCAGTGTCTTCGGGGTCCCACCTGAGGGATCTGCTTCTCTCGAAGCCCAAGAAGCAGAACAAGCTGGGCCAAAGGAGCACAACCGTGGTGAAAGTAGGGTAAGACAGCAGAAACCACTCCTAAAACAATCTGCACCCCACCAAGACTCAAAATTGGAGCCATGGAAGGACAGGCTTGGGCTCAGGAGGGCAGTGCAGTGTTGCATGAGGACTGATGCATGCTTGAACACATGCTTGGAGCTGCATAACTTAGAGCCAAGCAGCTAAACCCTCATAAGGGAAGGACTCACCCCGGATCCTTCATGTTGGGGCAGAAGTAGCTCTTCCACAGTCATTGCCTGGATGACACAGCCTCAGACAAGGAAGGGAAGACCTTCAGAGAGAGT
This sequence comes from Dasyprocta punctata, assembly GCA_004363535.1. Lineage (NCBI taxonomy): Eukaryota > Metazoa > Chordata > Mammalia > Rodentia > Dasyproctidae > Dasyprocta > Dasyprocta punctata. The sequence goes on from RJWM01005626.1 coordinate 66,229, forward strand.
TCAAAGGGAGGACTAGCAATCTCCAGGAAGACATGGTCCCACCTAGCAGGTAGCTCTCCAAGGTACACACAGTAAGCTATCCAGGTGCTGTTTCATCCTGAGATGCAGGAGGCAGGATGAGAGCAGATTCTGTTCACTAACTGCTACCTTGACTCCACACACACTGGCTTGATTACACAAGCTTAACTGCCAAGGCCACGACCCTGGGACAGCAGTTTCCAGTTCCTTGGCTCACTTCCAAATGCATCCCAGACCTCTCCCTTCCTCCCTGACCTTTCTTTCTGAAACTTCTCCAGCCTCTTCCTCAAACAGCCCTGTCTCTTTATGGAGTTCTTGGACAATCTAATCCACAAACAGTTTTGCCACTCACTTAGGCTTGCTGACCTCTTAATATCCAGCCTGGTCCTCTCTCCCAGAGACCCAGACAAGTAATTCCAGACTACTCGTGCTAAATCTATCCCATGTGTCCTCAGCAGCTTTCCATCACTGTGACACATACCCAAGGCAAATCAACTTACAAAGAGAACAGTTATGTTGGTTTATAGTTTGGGAGATTTCAATCCATGGGCAGTTGGCCCTGTTGCTTTTGGACTTGTAGTGAGGTTATACATCGTGCTGAGGAACAAGTGGCAGAGCAAAGCTGCTCACCTCATGGCAACTGGGAAGCAAAAGAGAAATGGAAAGGAGCTGGAATCCTGCTATCCCGTTATTGGGCATTGCCCTGTGATTTTAGGACTTCCCATTAAACCTTACCTCTTTACAGTACCACCTCCTCCTAATAGTGCCATGGCTGGGGACCAAGTCTTCAACACACGGGCCTTGGGGGAACCCTCCACATACTCCAAGCATAGCCTGTGCCTCCAAGTGCTCCCCTCCTATATCTTTCTTGGCTTTGTAAATAGTTGTGTCCCCAAACTAGTTCCTTATTCAGAAAAATGGATGCCATCCTCACACCTCTCCCCAGTGAATCTCTTTCCATTTCGAGTGCTTTTATTCTAGGTCAAGCCTTTGTGGGACCAGTCTCCCAGGGTTGGCTCTGCCTTAGTCTCCCCATATTCACCTCTGTCAACCCTTTATTGGAATATTTCCCACAATACAAATATGGCTCCCTGTTTCCTGCAAGTTTTAAAGCTCATATCCTAAACATGACATTCAGTCTTTCTGATCCAACACCCAGGTACCTCTCCTGCTTCATCTTCTAACCTACTCTGGGCCCTACTTTCCTGTCTGTTCTTCTTGCTGCCACAGTCCTTGTAAATGCTATTGCAAGGGCCACACACAATTATCTGCCTGCTTTCCTGCCCTCAGTCTTTTGCTCATATAGTTTTTCTTGATGCTTGAAACATCCTTTCCCTTTTATTCTACTTATAAGAATCCTACCTACCCTGAAAAGCTACATTCAAATACTACCTTACTGAATTTAAAGCCATCTCATTCTTGCTATCAGTAACACCATTGTGTCCCTATAACTGTAATTGCACATAGCACGGTCTGAACTTTACTGTGTTTAGTGGCCTATGTCTGCTGCCTCGTGGAATAGGTTTTGACTGGACTTGGCACCTTTCTCCACTTATAGGCCCCAGCACCTCTTTGGGTGACCTACTTATAAATTCTTGAATTTAAGTGAGTTGTAGCTGTTGACTCACAAGACCTGCATGATCTCACCCTACCCAGCCTCTGCCACTGACACTAGGGGGGAAAAGCAGAATTCTCTATGTGTGGGGCTATAAGGCCTGGGGGCAGATGCTGCTGCTTCCCTAATCAGATACTTTCCCTTCTGTTCTTTTCCTGTCTAAATTTTTCTGAGCAGCAGTGTGTTCGTTTAAACTCTCATTTCTTCAGACTCCTTTACAACTAGGAGTGTTCATGTGACTCCGTACTAGCCTAGGAGATGGGACCAGAATTATACTGCACAAGGATTCTGAAAAGACCAAGGGCCTTTGCCCTTGTCCTTCATTCTTTCTTCTTCTCCTCCTCCTTTCTTTGTAAGAAACCTGGGTGGAATGCCCAGAGATGATGTAACTAAACATGAAGAAAAGAAGTCACCATCTAAGGTTGGAAGAACAGAAATCTGCAAATATTCATCAAGAACATCTGAATGGCTTAAATCCAGAGTTCTTGCTATGTGAGGAAATTCAATTTCTAATACAAAAAGCTACCAAGGCTGGTTTTCTGATCCATGCAGCTAGCACAATCCTAACTGATAAAGTGGAATGGAACAGCTGGAGAGGATAACCATGCATCATGAGAAAGCAGAAAATCAGTGCAAGTCCCTCTCTCCAAGAAGACCTCTACCTGTCACTGACAGTCTATGAACATCCACCTGACACATGCAGCAGGTACATTGAGAGTATACACATCACAGCTCATGGTACATTAACCTGCCTGGAAAGCACAAGACCCTGAGTTCAATTCCTGGTTAAAAAAGAGAGGCGGGGGGGGCGGAATATAAACATCACATATTCCTTGTTGGAGTGGGTCGTTGTAGTCCCTGCCTTTGCTACCTTTATATTGGGACTTTGATTTGGGGAAGTGGAGAAAGCCAAAGCAGTCAGAATGCTCCCATGTAAAATAAGTCTTGTCCTTCCTGCAGGAGAACTAAAGCAAGTAAGAACACAGAATTATTCAACGCTTGCAGAGCCATGGACTCAATTTGTTTCCAAGTGAAAAACCCATCCCAGTGTCATTAGTTTAGAGAACCAATTGCTGCCTAACTTAAACTTGTCTTCTAAGTGTGAAATGTCACCTCGAGGTGTCAGTCTCTAATTATGAGCACGCATCTGCCAGAGAAGCTGGTTACCTAAATGAAAGCACATGACCACTCCTCCCCCAAGCTTTTCCACTCACAAATACGAACCCATTTGTCTTTTCCTTGTGAATGCAAATGAGAGAAACGTGAGCAATGTTGCTCTATGGAGATAATGATGTTGAACACTCAAGACATAATGGCTCCCCAGACAAGACCAGAATAGCTTCCTGCTTCTGCTTTCTGTGCCTGCATGGAGAAGCTGACAGGGCCCTTGCGCTCCCTGCCCCCACCCTGAGTGCCGGGAGCCAACATTCGTGGGGAAAGGCACCTGTTTATCATCACACAATTTCTTCCAAGCCACTGGAGGCAGGCACAGAGCAGAGACTGAAATTGAGTCCTTGTGCCAGGAGGAATTGTAGGGACACAGTAGGCACCTTCATTCAGTCTGGAGAGCATATTTGCAACTAAAAAATAACCCACCAGCTCAGTCATGTTTGCTGGGCAGGGAAGACTGATTTGAATCCATCTATTCTCTTTTGCATTTCCTCCTCCCATCCCCACCCCAAAGGCTGTGATGCAGTTTAAAAAAACAATGAAAATGCTGGGCGTGGTGGTGTGTGCCTGGAATTTCAGCACTTGGGAGGTTGCAGCAAGAGAATTGCTGCAAGTTCAAGGCCAACCTGGGCTACAAAGTGAGTTGAGGTTAGCCTCAACTACACAACAAGACCCTGTCTCAAAAAGGCCAAAAGAGGCCAAGGATATAGCTCAGCAGCACAAGAGCCTGCCTGGCAAGGTCATGAGTTCTATCCCTGGTATCAAAAAAAAAAAAAAGAAAAGAAAAAAAAAAAAGAAAAAAAAAGAAAGAAGAAAAGAAAAGAGTGAAAATAATTGAGGACTGGTAGACGGTTTTTATAAGGAAGTCACATGGAGATGGAGCCCTCAGACGTAACTGCCAATAGGGCCAAGAGGACCTAGCTTGCATTGCAGTCTCAATGCCTATAGACAAACATGCACTTCCCTCCCCCTACCCCCGTTCCCCCAGCAGAGCAGAGGTTAGGAGCCTGCGTCCTGGAGCTGCGGCTAGCTTTCTCTGGGAAAGTAGCTCACCTCTAATGATGCTGGATGTCCAAGTGAGACACTAGGTAGATCAGCAGGCAGATGCAGTCATAAGGGCCCTGCCTTTCTCATCTGTTTATGATGGACTCTGGGCACACAGACTTCTCCACACTCCTGTAATTCAGTTATCTTTTTGATGATGCTGTTGGTATAATTGCTTTTCTCAGACCAGAGTCATGTTTTGAGTCCCACATTTAAAGCATTATCTTTATTGATTTTTATTTTTTAGGTCTTGTAAGAACCTTAGGTATGACTGGTGGGAGATGATGGGTATGAAACACTCACCAGGCTGACCCTTCACTTTATTAAACATTTATGTAGCCCTTAGAACACATTCCCTTTCCAGTGCATTGTCAAGAAGAGAATCCACAGTTGCCTTCCTGAGTTTATCTTGGAGCTTTCTAACTCAGAATCAGAGGAAGGGATGTTATGACTCACCCAGGGAGTTGGCAAAGTTGTTTGCTCTTAGATAACCAACAACTTTAAGACAGGAAGGGCATCTGGTTTTGTTTTTAACCCTCTCCCTCCCCTCTTCCATTGTCAAAATCATTGGTATATCACAATTTAGGAATGATATTAGCAAAGTAAAACAACACACCTCAATCACGAATCCTCTGTCAGTGTGAGGGGCTGTGAGATGATGAGCCTTGGTGGGCAGGAAGGAGAAAAGGAAAGATAGACAGCAGGGCCCTGGCCAGGGTTTACAGGCCTTGAGCCTATCTGAGTCCTTTGCAGTGTGTTTCTACACTTGGGTTAAATCAGACACCCGAAGTTGACCTCACCAATCTCTCGCACCTCTCCCACTCATCTGCAATGAGCCTCTGTCTCTGCTCTCACTGAGAGGTGGTCTCCGTCCTTTCCCTTGCACCTGTCTTGCCTCAGTGACTTATTTTGAGCCATAAAAAAGAGGCAGAACTAATCCCATATAACTTTCTAGTCTGGCCTTAAGAAATCTACACCCTTTGCCTTTGACATTTGGATGCTACCTCTTAGAAGCCATCTATCTTTTCAGAAGCCAGGCTCAGAGTACCATGTTGGAGAAAAAGGCCTGAAGTCATGTAGGACATTCTCACCCCTGCCCAGCTTTCAGTTTAAGGCAGCTTCATGAGTGATCTTGACCGGGAACTATTCAGGGACCCTGAATTCTTAATCCATAGATCAAGAACAAATAAAGTGATTATTGTTTTAAATGTAACATTGGAGGCCTTTTTTTTTTTTTTGTCTTTTGTTTTTTGATAGCAGTAGACAAGTAAAACCAGGTGATAGGGCCCTTCCCAGGTCTGTGAATCACTCTCCAGTGCTACGATCAGGGAATCTGTATTTTACCAGCCCTACCTAGGAAAAGTTGAGGCTTCCACAGTCTTCTCCCATGGGCTGCTTCATTCATGACTCACAGAGAGCACAATGGGTCTGAATCTTGGACTGTACCATGAGCCTGAGCCGCAGCAGTCAGAGCAGGGACACAGGTAGTACGAGATTTGGAAGTTCCACAAATGTAGTCTTGGCAGAAACAGGGCACAAGAGAGCTGTGTATGTGGGTCCCTGAAACAAACACCCTCAGGAGAGACAAAGGAAAGAATGAAATGGAGTGTTTGAGCTGGATGCAGCCTTAGAATACCTTTTACAATTGGCAGTCTAAGGACTACAGAGGGCAGGTGACTTTCCAGTCACCATTAGTGGCTGAGGTGGGACCAGCGAGGTCTCCTGAGTACTGGTTGAGCCCTGCTTCCCTTTCCCCATTTATTTGTCTTTGGGGATTTCTGGGTCCTAACTAGGAGTGAGGAAATGTACACTTTTCCTAAATACATAAAAAAAATTTTGAAAATGGCAGCTATGGACTTGGGAGTGCTGGTTATTAATGTCTCAATTAAGGTGACATACCAAAAATATCCAAGGTAAGAGAAGGGTCAGAACAGGGTGTTGAAAGACTAAGTGGGGGCATCTTCCTGGAGAAGCTGACCTTTGAAGAAGGAGGACTGGAGGTTTGGGTTGGGACTGAGGCAGAGAGGTAAGGACGGGGGGGGATGGGGCTTACAGGTGGATTAATTGGTGAGTGTGGAAAGTCCTTCGGGGTCCTCCACCTGTGGAGGGGAGAGAGGGCTGGCTGCTGTCCAAGGGGAGGAGTTGCTTGACACTGACATTCAAAGCCCCATCCGGGTCCCACTGTGCCATAAGAATGAGGCCTAGTCCTCGGAGAGACCAGCTCTAGGCACACAGACCAGGAGAGTGTTTCTGATCCTGTGTTGGATTCCGCTGTCTGCCAGTCTCTCCCCACAAAGTACAGCACCCCCCCACACACACACTTCGCTTTATTGTGGAAAGAAGCCTCAGAGACTCCACCCAACCAAGTTTATTTTTAGTGTCCCATTCTCCTAGGAATGCTTGTCATGGAGCAAGCTATTTCAGTGTTCCCAGCTGCCCTCTGCTGAGGACTGAACAAGTGACATTACTTGTAGTAGGAGAACTCAAGGTCAAGGAGCAGGGAGGGCTCTCCCTGTGGTCAGAATGGGCAAGATGAGCCAGGCTGCTAAATATATTTCCTTTGCAAATAATTCTTGCTCAACTCAGAAATCAGTAATGCTGTCTGTCTTTTCTATGCCCAAAAATAAGAATCTATTAGAAGGCTGTAGGAGGGTAGTAGAAAAAGCATGCACATTCATTAATGAGAATTCATGAATTACTATTGGCCTTGAACAAGTCTGTTCACTTCTGTGTTATGATAGTGCTAATAACATTTATCACTGACTCTGAGACAGAGTGGGAAAAATGTCCTAACTCTTTCCTTTTCTGATAACCACAAGGGGCCATATGTTGATTGACAGCCACAGCTGCTGCTGTCCTGGATGCCCCACATCCCCTCAAGGTGACACGTACCCTGACCACAATAGGTTTGAATTTGAACTAAGCAGCAGAATTGAATTTGGGCCATCTAGTAAGTTCAAATCAAAAGGCTTAAATTTTGACCAACTGGACTAATCAAAAGGCTGAATATAGATGAATTGGCAAGTTCAAACTTGAATCGTTCTTATGCCTGCTGCTACTATATAAGTAGCATTCCTCTCACAAACCTCCTATTGGTCTAGGAGGGCTTTCTCTTGTTTCTTGACCCATTGATGTGGAGACCAGGGGAAGTGGCAGCAGTCTGGCAGCAATCATTGGCAGCAATCAGCGATCTAGGTGCTGCAGTTGTAGCTCTAAAAGCTGAGGACTCTAGGCACTCAGAATCCCAGCGCTATACTGCCAAGGACTGAAAGCTACTGCCACTCAAGGCTCAGAGTCACTAACAGAGCTGCACTTTGCAGATTTATATTCCCTCAAGTGAAAGAATCCTTAGTTGACTGGCAACAGTTCCATCAATTTGTTGTGAATATTGATTGACATATCAATATTCTGCTTCAGTGCTTCCAAGGTAATTGCTCAATAAATATTACTTTCTTGACTTTCTCATACTAAATAACCCTCTTTGGCCACCCCCAAGATAGAACCTTATATTTGATCAACACCTACGATATACACAGTGTACCAGCATGAATTGGGCATGTTACATGCAACATACTGGCAGGCTAGATAACTCCTATTTTGTCTTACTGCTCGCTCTATCATGAGCTCCACTCTTCAGCAAACCATGTGGCCTGAAGTCGAGTGGATGCAAGACACTGGGACTGTGGAGTCAGAGAAGCATGCTCCCTGCTTCAAATCTCTACAGGTTGCCCGGAAGCTGAGCGCTTTGGGAAGGAAGAAAGGGCTATGGACCCCCAGTCTAGGGAGCCCTTAACCCATTTAACTCACTCTACTGACCCAGGTAGTGGAGAAGGAGAACTGAATGTAATTCTCTGGGGGAGAGACTTCAAAGAAGTAATGCAAACAAGACAGTCCAGTTAACTGAGTATTTACCTGGGCCTGGCAGGGTGCAAAATAATCCAAGTTTGTCACCTCATTTAGTCTGTGTGTTAGCTCTGTTGTACAGATCTTCTTGCTACTCTCATTTCAGAGACAAAGAGACTGAGTCAGAAAGAGTTGAAACAATGTGCCCAAAGTCTCTTAGTTAGTAAGTACTGGCCAGGTGAGAAACTGGGTGTAAAGCAGAAGCTTGTTTGGGGAAGATGTAATCTTGGCTCATGATTTTCAGGCATCCTGTACCTCTGGTCCCTTCTTTGCAAGAGGAGCTCCTGCTCCACAGGGTTCCCACAATCCATGGTCCTGTGGCACACAGACATCCTCCTTCAGCCACCACCGTTCCTGACCCCTATTCTCTGAGTCTTGGCACCACTCCTGCCTCTGTCTATTTCTGCACACTTGGAGCCATTAGCCAAGGGTGCACAGCAATGGTTTCCTTGTTTCAGCAATCTGTTTTAAGAGAGGTATAGGAAGGTAGTTTTCCACTCTGGATAGGCCATTTCTCTTGCTCTCTAAATGCGAACCTCCTGCTTTCTGCACTATTAGATTAGATTTCTGGCTGTGATAAAAGGAGAGCATCTTGTGGCTGTTCTGCCTAGGGGCTGGTAAAGAAGGGCAGCTCAGTAGGCTGGAGACCCAACCAACTACTATCATTAGCATCATCATTCAATATTTGTTAAGTGGCCTGAGTGCCTGCTTTAGACTCGGGAGTGCTCTGAGGACAAGGTCACTGAGAAGAAGTGGGCTTCTTGCCACAAGGACGTCCAGATGCAAATCGCCACCTGCAAGTTAAATATCCCCAAGCCTCACTGACACAGGTGTGTTCAGATAAAGAGTTCTGTACGCCATAGTCCTCACACGAGACTGTGCATCATCTGCTGTGAAGGCTCATTAAGCACAGATTGCCACGCCCATCTTGAGGGGACACTGATGTCTCTGGCCAGGGAACCGCACTTTGAGAGCCTGTGTACCCATATACATACCAGAGGCATTTAGACATTTACACATACACACTCAAGAGCACGTGTACTCACTTGGGAGGCTGAGGTAGGCGGAGCATTGTGAGTTCGAGGCCGGCTTGGGCCACAATGTGAGCGTAAGGCCGGCCTGAGCTACATAGTGGGACCCTGCCTCAAAAAACCAGGGCCGGGAGTTTGGCTCAGCAGCTTAAGCGCCTGTCTGGCAGGAGCGAGGCTGTGAGTTCAATCCCCGGTGCCGCAAAAAAAAAAAAAAAAAAAAAAAAAAAAAGAGCACGTGTACTTCCGGACAGCCATGGTCAGACATAAGGTCTCTGCTTACTTCTTCCACATCCTCAGTCACATGTTTCCCCTAGCTCTTTGGGCTTCAGTCTCTCCAGATTCTTGGCATTCTTCAAGCCCCAGCCTCCTATCACAGGAGGAAAAAGACAGGTGAAGGGTAAACCAAGGCAGCAAGGCAGAGTCATTTATATGTAAGGATGACAGTACAGTTTACTGGCAAGATGGCCCTACTGAGGACTCAGAAATAAATAGAGGCTTTCTCTCTGCTTGAAACCCAACTTCTACTCTTTGCCTAGTGAGTACCTTTTCACCTGCAGCTCTTAATTCTTCTGTCTCTTATCCAAAGAATTCTTCTCTGATCTCCTGGTATTACCTCAAGTGCCTTCACCAGACCAGAGTAGATCATTGTTTTAGGTCATCACATTTTTGCAGTTTTTCTTCATGCACTGATGGCAGTTTTCTTGTTTGTTTTTTAATGTAAATTTTGACTCCATGTGAGCTGAGTTTCTCTGAGGACCAGAACTGAAAGTAAAATGAATAAATGAACCCAAACACAGGTGGACCACTTACATACACACAAAGGTATTCATATAAGAACACATTTACATGTGTTTGCAGCATTCTTTGAAGCATGGAATAGGTGGACTTGGACATTGTTGAAGAAATATAAGTTAATTTAATTCTTCTGAAAAATAGTTTGGTAGATAAAGATATAAACAGTTCTACTTATAATAACTTATCCTTCAGAAAGCACTGCTCCAGAACAAAGATATGCATCTACAAAGAAATCCATGGCAATCATATTTATCCTATTAATTTTGGAAAGTATTCTACTAGGATGTTCACTTATGAATTAAATTAAACTGATATATTCATGCAATGCAATATTCTGAAGCCTTTAAAAATGATCATAATATCTAACCCCTCAGGAAAGGTATTCATCTCATATAGCTGAGGAAAAGAAATCAAGATATGAAACAACCTGTATAATATGACCTCATTGATATGAAATTGTCTGTGGACCTGCAGAAAGAGTTTCAGAAAGATTTTATCAAAATATTAACAATATTTTCCTCCAGATGGTGAGATTTTAAATGATTTTTACTCTCTTCCTTGTTATAGTACTCACTCCAGAATGTTATTGACAGATTAATTGAGATAAAGTATGTGAGAATGTGAAAAGTTGATTACTGTCTTAGTTACTTTTCTCTCATTGCTGAGATGAAATACCTGACACCCAAAATTAGGGAAGGAAAGGTTTATTTCTTACAGTTCTTGGGGCTTTCAGTCCATACTCAGTTGGTTCCAAGGCAGTTTGGCATGGCAGGACAGACATTCATGGTGGCCACAAGCAGCAAGATGCAAACCAGGAAGAGAGGGAAGACACGCCTTCTTCCAGCCCTTATACTGTATATTGGCCCCACCCCTGGGCAGGTGCAACACTCACATCATCAATTCCAGCACCAGACAACAAACCAATCACAAACACTAGACTCAGCCACATCCATGCCATAATTACATGAGACTTAGTGGGGCCATAGGAATATAAACCATAACAATTACATAATGCTTAACACAAATAAAAGGCACCTTTTATTATTTTTATAGTTTTCAGGTTTAGATTTTTTAAAATTCTCTTGTTATAAGAGCTAAATTGCATATTTTTAAAAATCAAGCTTAGAAACAGAAAACAGAGAACCCACCTATAATCCTCACACATGAGAAGCTGTGGCAGGAGGACTGTCAAATTCTAGGCCAGCATGGGGTACAGAGTGATTACAAGGCCAGCCTGGACTGTATAGCAAGTTGCTCTCTCAAATAACAACAATAAAAAATAGAAAGCTCTGGCAATGTGAAATTATGATCCCTTACTCCCAGCAATTAGTACAGTCCTGATACTAGTGAGTTCCTATAACAATGCATTGAACTCAGTTAAATTTGGGTCATATGTTAGCCCAGTTAGATGGATTACCAGAGAAGGACCAGCAGCTGACTGATCTCCTGCCCCAAGCACTGGACAGATCCCACATGGGCTGTGTCACCATGCTGAGGCATTTCATGTTTCCCCCAAACATGGGAAGGATGATTGAAGTGTTTCTAACTGGAATTGGAGAACACACCTGGGATGCATCAAGCCCGGAAAGTTAAGAACATGCAAATTCCTAATTACTCTTTTATCTCCCACCCACTGGGCTCTTTATTAAACTGCAATTAAATTAACATCCCCCTTCTTCAACAAGACCTATCATTACAGCATAAAACTGACTAACCTTAGACCTCTTTAGATGTTAGATTGTTCACTTGTGCCAAAGAAGGAAAAGTGAGGCTAGAATAAAGATATGGTTTGAATGGAATTTCCATAAAGTGTCTATTAAAAAGCAGTATCTACACACATTTCTCTATTTTGTCGTGTATGGTCTAAGGTACCAGTCATCAAAGTACAACCTGAGGACCTCTGGGCTGCCAGAGATACTTCAGGGATGGTCAAAGTGTCAAGACTATTTTCATAATCATAGTATGATGTCATTTGCCTTTTTTATTGAATTAATATTTGCACAGATAACACAAAAGCAAAAATGAGTAAAACTGCTGGCTCCTTAACATGAGTCAAAGCAGGAGCTTTAGGTACAAGATTTGTATGCTAAAATCATACTTACAATCTTTACGGCCTTTACTTCCACACACTTGATGGTTTCGCTGAAGAACATCCTTGATGAAGCAGATAATCCTTATGTATTAAAATATATATATTCATGTTCTTAAACCTTAACCCTGATCAAATGTCTTTTTAGCATTTGGTGTGACAAGATAGGAAGTATGCACAAAACATTTTACAGCATATCCTTGAGCTGCAGGCTGAAGTAGCCACTTTTTTCAAGAAGTACCATCTTTACTTAAAGATCAACAAACCATGAATATTAAGACATGACGTGATAGTTTGGAATCATTTGCTAAGAAGCAAATAAAATATGCTTGACATCTCAAGGAAAATACTTGTTGTCAATTGTTGCTAATGACAAAAAGATATTCAGAACTGTGATAACTGATATTTTCCAAATGATCAATGAATGGTGTTACTGAATTAAGGATGAGTAAAAAACCTACTCAGAGTGCACCTCAGACCAAGAAATTTAATTTAACCCACTAGAAAACGTAGGTTACCAATATGGCTTCAAATTCTCCATTATCTGAAAGTATAGTATCAAAGAAAAGCATCCCTATCCAACTTCAAGTCATAATACAAGGCTTTAGTAATTAACACAGAGTAGTAACGGTGAAAGGATAAGCACATAGATCAACAGAACAGAATAGAGAGTCTAAAAATACACCCACACAAATATGTTCAACTGATTTTTGGCAAAATGCAAAGGCAATTGAATGGAAAAAGTATGTACAGTCTTTCCAACAAATGATACTGGGCATCCACTTGCAAACAAATAAATAAAAATGAACTTTATTCATACCTCTGTGGTATCCAAAAATCAACTCAAAATGAATCAGTGGCCCAACTGTAAAACACAAAATAGTAAAGTTCTTTGGAAAAATCTTCATGAGCTTGAATTTAGCAGAGTTCTTAGCGCTTATACAAAAATACAATCTGAAAATAAAAAATTGGACTTAAAAAATTAAAATTTTTGTCCTGCTAGGAACACAATTAAGAGAATAAAAAGGCAAACCCCACAAAGAGAAAGTATTTACAAGCCACATATCTAACAAAGACTTTTATCCTGAATATATAAAGAACCTCAAAACTCAACAGTGAGGAATAGACAACCCAACAGAGATAAAAAAATATTTAAACAGCTACTTTACCAAAGAAATGACAAATAAAAACATAAAAAGATTCTCAACATTATCAGTCATCAGAGAAATACAAATTAATACCAAAATGAGATACCATTCATTATATATTGCAATGATTACAATAAAATATACTGACAATAACAAGTACTGATGAGGATATGGAGCAAACGGAATGCTTGTGTATCAGGTAGGAGTGAAAAACTATACAGGTACTTTGAAAATAGCCTAGAGATTTCTTGCAAAGTTAAGTACGCAGTTACTGAATAACTCCAACAACCCCAAGTGTTATAATTTATCCTAGAGGAATGAAAACTTACATTCATATGAAAACTTGTAAGCAAAAATTGAAATCTATATCCATTCTGACTTCTGTTACAAACTCGTTAGGAAGGAGTCGCTTCTCAAGAGAGACATTCCTGAACAATCTGCTGGAAGAAGTTAGAGAGACCTCCCATTTCAGAGTCTGAAGACAGGGAACCAGCCTGATTCTGAGCCCAGGAGAGTGAGATTTCTGAGACTGAAGGTGCAGAGAAAATGGTTTCTTCCTGTATCTGGGCATTCTTCTGAGTGGCCTGGGAAGGCTTCCCCACCTAGTGAGCAGTGGGCAGGGTCTCCTAAGAGAGAACATGAAGAGGAGTGTTGTTCAGGAAGGCTGCAGCAGTTGTAAGGCAGATTAATCTGATGTTTAAAGCATAGGTGACATTTCTTGCACCTTAGTAAACAGAGCAAATTCCTGCTGGCTTTGTAGAGATTAGCTGGAGGCCCAGGAAATGGGTGAGATGGCCCAATGCGAGCATTTTTTACATACAAGGAGAAAAGAAGAGAATCAAGGGCATGCTCCTAACAACACCATCACAGAAATTGTGGAAGATTGAGAAAGAGCAGGCAGAGAAAAAGTTCGATGTCATGGAGGTCATGGCAGTTTCATTAAGGAGGAAGTACTCACCAGCTTGCTGCAGAGAGTTCCAGACTCAAAAATGGCTGCCAGGTGTGGCAACAGGGGCACTCATTGGTGGCATAGGGCAGAAGGCAAATGGCAATGGATGAGGGTAAGGGGGTGAGGCTCTGTGCCCCTCACATCTCTGAACTGTCTGATTCAGCAGTGAGAGGTCACCAAGGCAAGGCACTAATTTCTCTTGCAGGAGAATTCTGGAACAGGCAGCTGTCCAGGCCTGATAAATGACAAAAGGGGTCAGGTTGAGCTCAACTCAGTGGCATTCTATGACTTACAGAAACAACCAACTGGAATGTCCACCTATTCTAGGTGGCAATGTCAAGTTGTCTTGGTTACTTTTCTCTCATTGCTGAGACAAAATGCCCGACACCCAAAATTAAGGAAGGAAAGGTTTATTGGGCTTATAGTTTGTGGAGGTTTCAGTCCATAATCAGCTGGTTCCAAGGCAGAGTGGCACATGGCAGAGGGCAACCGTTCATGGCAGCAGAAAACATCACAAGCAACAGAAGCAACAAGAAAGGAGCACAGAGAGAAGACTTTCTGTCCCTTATATTGTATGTAGGCCACACCCACTTGGGTGTAGCACTCACACCCATAATCCCAGTGTTGAACCATGAGTCACTCACAAACTCTAGAAACCCACCTCCATGACTGCATGAAGCTTTGGGGGGACATCCAGACTCAAACCATAACACACCTCCTGGAACAACAGCCCATTGCTAAAAAACTAAGAGAAAGGTTTATGCAAAGAAATGACAACTTTCCTAGGACCTAAAGATTTACTCATATTTCCTTCTTTTCTCTCATTTGTTTGGTAGAGGAATGTGGAAGTAAAGAAACTGGACTTTTTGTTACAAATTCAATATTTATGCAGAGAGGTCACAGCATACCAACCACTTTACCCTGCACGTTTACATGTATCATTCCATTTTCCAGCAACATTTGAGACAGATACACCCATTTTTACATATGAAGAAACAGAAGTCAGCTTACCCAACATCACATAGACAAATAAATAGTAGCCCAACATCGCATAACTAAGTGGTAGAGATGGAATTTGCACCTCGAGGTACTTTGATTCAAACTACAGTGCTCTCTCTACTACAATAGCTTAACTAGGAAGAATTATTCAAAGCAGAGAAGTGAAGATACTCTTCTGAAACTCAGGGCTTGGACAGAGAAAGCATCCTGTCATGTCTGTATTGCAGGTCCTGCTGGCAGGAGCTGAGTTGTAGAGGACCAAAGACCAGGCTGTGTCCCCATTTTTCTCAGAGGTTTCCTCTAACAAAGCCTCCTTCCTGGGTGACCAAGGGCTGATTGTCCCCATGTCGTGGTTCTCCCTGTTCCCTGGGCAAACCCACTGTAAGACCATAACAGGGCTTACTTTCTGGCCTAGGCAAGACAGGAAGCAGAGGAGGTAGGGAATGAATGGCATATGCCTTTCAGAGCCATACCCACCTGCATCACAGAGATGTGGAGGTGTCCTGGGTGACAGATTGTCATGGGCTCAGGGAAACAATCTTCTGGAGATGGCAGTGGGGGAGGGGCCTCCTTCCTCTCAGGACTCTCTGGTCTGAGGTTCCAGTAACTGCGTAGTCTAAGTCACTGGTCATGTGGCATTCTGAGGGGTGTGCCTAGCCTTCTAGGTTGTTGCCCCACCCTTCCCTTTCTGGAAAAATACAGCCAGAGGGTGGGTGCTGTGAGGTTGAGGCCGGGAGGACTCCATGTGATTTTGGACAACAGCAATGTGTAGAGGGTAAGAAAACAGCTTTTTACAATCAGACAGCCTGGATTCAAAGTCCAACTCTGCCACTTAGCAGTTGTGTAGTTTTGGGAGGCTTATTTCACTTCTCCTGGCATTTAGTTCCTCATCTGTAATATCAGAATAATAATAATGCCTACTACATGGGATTATTGTGCTCACAGGAGATAATATACATCAGGTGTTCAGCACAGCATCTGGCACATAGCAAGCATTTAGTAAATTTAGGAAATGCTTGCTATTATTATTATTATTATCATTATCCTTGTCATCATCATTCTGAGGACTCTCCACATCCATTTCCCGATATCCTCCCAATTGCAACAGCTAAACAATTACAGGGAAACAATGGTCGTTTGGAATCTAACCAAACCCGGGAGGCAGCTGGTTCACCAGCTATGGCTGTAAGTAACTCCTCCAAAGAACCATCATCTACCCTACCCCCAACACACTCACTTGGCTCATCTCTCCTTCTCCAGGGAAATTCCATGGAAATTCAACAGTCACTGAGTTAGCAAAGTCAGAGTTTGCCTGGTACCTTGAAATGCCTGGGATGGGGACATAGGACAATATCTCTGTACCATCCCCCATCCCCACCTCCCCCTCCACACACTCCCCACGCCTGCACACACAACACATCTCCCTGGAGACTCTGGACCAGTCTGGGGAGTCCCATCAATCCCCTTCCATGAATTTCTCTAGACTTTCTTAATGCCCTGGGCCAATGGAATGTGTTTTTCTTTTCATATTTAGAGCCTGCTTTTTCTCTAGTCTATGTCTTTGCCCCCCTACCTGCAATCAACTTATACCAATTTATCTAGAAGGCCAAGAAAAGGATTTGCTTAAAAAAAAAAAAAGAAAGAAAGAAAGAACAGAAATGACCTAAGCCCTAACTCTGTGCTCCAGGTCTGGCTGCTGGGGTTGACCAGTTTCCTCCAGCGGGTAGAGATGGTTAGGTATCCCCCTTGTACTCTCCCAAGGAAATCAGACTGCATTTCCCATTCTCTCCATCTAAGCAGTGTCATGTGATGCACTTACATCTATAAACTACATGCATTGTTTCTGAACCAGAGCATTTATGAAGTGGATATATCTTCATGTTTTCGTTCTGGCTGTAAGTAGACAACAAAGGAAACAACAAGGTCAGAGTTAGGAAGACAGAAGACCTTGAAAAACCTGTGTAAGAAAGTCTTTCACTGATGAAAACACCTTCACTGGATTGTTAATGAGTGAGAAATATACCCTGATTGTGTTAAGTCATGGAAATTATGCGAAATTGTAGAATCTATTAGAGTAAGAGTTATCCAACTGAGAATACAGCAACATGGCCCCTATTACCTTCTTCATAGCTTCTTGTAACCATGGAGCAAGAAATGAATGGGAGGAAGGATTTGCCCTGGCATTGATAAGAGAGACTACAACAAACAATATTGAGGGGTCCAAATCCAGACACGTAAGAGCAGACATGGAGAGTTCTGGGCTCTAGCAGAAGCATAAATGTGTGCTGTAGTGGTGGTACATGCTAGACAGTCACTAGTGAGATCATAAGTACTGAGGCCAACAGATGAAATAGAGGACAAATGAGTGCAGAGTGTAAAAGGTAGATCTTTCAGAAGAGGCTAACGGACCACCAGTCTGGTTCTCTTGGAAATAGCTGAGTAAGAACTGGGGCTTCCTTGAGAACCTGCCTCTTGCTGAGCTGGCAAGGAAGGAGGAAAGAAAAATGAAGAGAAAAGGACAAGCTCGGGAGTGCCCTTCTGTCTGCCCATTGTCTGCTTTGTGAAGGTTTACTTACATTTAAGACTCATCCCAATCCTTATTTCTTCTGCAAAGCCTTCCTTAAGCTCTCTAGGTGTGGCAGTGGGTTCTCTGTCCACATCCCTAGCATGGCATCTCCACCCAATTACAGCTTACATCACACTGGGTTATGACCAGGTCTTTGAAGACACTGCCATGCCCTGTGTACCTTCTGGGCCTAGCATGAGTACCTGGCACATGTAGGTATGGGTATTATTAGTGAATAGATCAATGAATGAATGTGTGATTACACAAGAAGAATCCAAAGATGAGGACCCAGACTAAGAACCCCAACTGAGATGTCTGAATGAATAATCTGTTTTCTGACTAGGTCATCAGTAAAACATCCAACACAGAGTTCTTCAGGTTATACACTTTTATTGCTGAAGATCATGGCTGAGGGACTGTGGTGGGCATGAATGTTGCCCTCTTCCCCAGCCTTGGTAACATTGCCCAACATACCCCCTCCACACCTGACTCTGCCCAGCTGCTAGTCACCTCCAGCCTGCTCTTCCAGGACAGTTTTCTTTCTGAGGAGTTCCCTGCCTGAGCTGGCTGGATCAGACGGATCTGTTTGCAACTGCTTCTGAGAATCACAGCACCACATGGAAGGTGGAAGAGGGGCTTGGAAGGAGAAACAGGTGCCCCAGAGAAAAGGCTAGTGGGGCACAGGCCTTCGGCTGGCAAAGAGGCTGGGCACGTTGATGGCGTGTAGGATCAGGACCAACTCAGGTCCTCCAGAATGGCTGTTTGGAGGGCCTGCATGCTGTTTGCATCTTCACCATGATCCATCTTATAGCTGTGCTATGTTTCTGGAACGGAGGAACTGAAAGACCTAGAAAACTGGGAACAAACCCCCACACTCCCAGAACAGGGGTAGTGTCCACCTGGACATCCCTTTCTTCATGTCCTCACTGTAGCTCTTGAAGGCAGGAACAATTTGCAGCTCTGTACTGGATTTGCCTGTAGGCCCGGATGAGTATTCCCTGAGTATCTCTGACTTAGAAAAGTCCACCCTGGGGACATTTTCCAGGCCCTTCTCCTGGAATATTTTGTAGGATGCTCCCATGAATCCCTTAGAGTTCTCAGGGGGTGATTAATGCTAACTCTCAAGGGCCATGAAATTTTTGGAGAAACTTTTAAATATATCTACAGTATTTATATTTCTTAAATATAAAAATAAAATGAAATAAAATCTGCCCTGACAACTTGTGACCAAACAAGTACAGTGTGCCCTAGTCACAGTCAACAGTGCAGACAGTCACAGCAAGGACCAGCCCTGGACCTCCATGGCACCCATGGCACCCACAGGAGGTCTGAGTAAGGGCACAGATGCCAATGGAAACGCCTTTCCACTGAGGACAGTCCAGGCACTGGGAAATGCACGCTGTGACAAAACCCATTTTCTGTCTCAGGACAGCAGTGTTGTCACCCAAGACCACTCTGGCCTAGTTTCCAAGTCAGGGTCAGAGGAGCAGAAACTGCTGATGTTTTGGCTTCACCTCCTTCATTCATCTATGGACTCCCCTGTAGGAACATCCACGGTGCCCAAGCTCTTGTCTCCAGAAGATTTCCAGCCTGGGGTTCCAAGAAGAGTTGAGAGTTCTCGTGGTTTCTGAAGAACTTCGGAGAACAGACACACACACGCACGCACACACACACACGTGGAAGCAGCAGACAGTGGAGGTGGCAGCGATGAAGGTGCCTGATGACCGTTAGCCCAGATGTTGCAAATGGCCCAGGGCCTTCAGCCAGAATCTTCACAGCAGTCAGTGCTGTGAGCGAGAGCTGGTTAGGATTTCTGGAAGCGCACCTCACTCTGAGAAACAGATAGGGAGAACAGGGTGAAGATGGTTGGAAAACACAGAAGTCAAAGGTGAGGTTCAGCGACCAGCCTTCAGCTGAGTTGTCACCCGGCACTGGCTCTGAGAAGAAGGGAGCAGAGGGAAGACTGAAGCATCCTGAGAGTCTCATTGTGCTGGGCTCTGGAGCAGCCTTCCCAGCCTGCTCTGTTCGTTCAGCCCTCTGTTCTGACTGGGCATAGCATTCCCAGCTTGAAAGCCACAGTTAGGGGGCCCAGGCAAGGTTGGAGCTGAGCTGTGTCAGTAGAGTCAAGGGTAGGTCCCCAAATTCCTTCATAGGTGGCCTCTAGCACAGTCCTATGGTCACTTTAGTGGCCTGTGTGAACTCCCTGGAAGACAGTAGTAGTGGATCTGGCACTGACCCTAAGTCTACCCTTTTATACCCCTCTGGGCTCTGTTCTGAGGAAAGGAAATAAGGGAAAGAAAGACAGCTCAGGCTGGTCCCAGGCTTGACATATGACTGTTTTGAGCACCCCCAAATCCAAAGGGCTGACAGGACCTGTACCTGCATCTTGGAAAGTCTGAGTTTCCTTCAGGATCCCCTCTTTGGGAGTTCCCAGAGTGCCTGGTACAGTGTCTCTGGGTCAGGGCCTCACCTCCATCTTGCTGTAGATCCAGGGAAGGACTTCGGACACTTTAGTGTACACACCAGGTTTGTTTCTCTGACCACAGCCTGTGCCCCAGCTGGTGACGCCTGCCAGGTACCAGCGGTTATTCTGCTCACAGACAAGAGGCCCCCCACTGTCTCCCTACAAGGGACAGGCACTGTGTCAGTCATGCTGAGAAACAGTGCTGATCAGGAAAGGATGGGGGCCTGATTTCCACGCCAGTCTCAACATCCAGCCTCCCCTCGTCCCCAGGGTCCTGCAGCCTCACCTGGCAGGAGTCTCTGCCTCCTTCAAGGTCCCCAGCACACATCATCCTTGGAGTGAGGTAGTTGTCATAGACCAAGTAGCCATTACACTTGTTGAAGTCGATGAGGTTGACCTGCACCTCCCGGAGGAAGGGCGATGTCTTCTCTTTAGTGACATGAGGGAAACAAGACAGGAAACCAGTGAGACTGCACAGCTCTATGGCCTTCTGGCTGCATACCTCAGGACTCAGAGACCCTGTCTGCTGTAAGTGGAGGGCACCATACCTGTGTCTGGACCTTGCCCAAAGGAAGACCTCTGTGACAAGACACACATGTGGATATTCACCCTCCTATGAGACCTCACTCACTGGTCAAAACACACACACACGTGCACAAACTCACAAGTCTATCAGGCTACCTGAGATGTTGGAAAAAATCATCAATATTCAAGGGCCCATAAGATATATCCTTTCATTTGTTTCTGGAATCTACATACCCTAAAGAGAGCAGATCTTAGCCAGGCATGCACTTCAGGAGGCTGAGGTAGGAGGATGGCAAGTTTGAGCCAATCTGGGCAATTTAGCTATTAGTGAGGCCCTGCCTCAAAACAAAGAATAAAAAAGGGTTGGGGATATAGTTCAGCATGAAAGCCCTGGTTTGATCCTCATTACCACCACACACACACACACACACACACACACACACACAAAACAGGAAAGTCTTTCTGCTCCATTTACAGGTGGCGCCACCTAGGGCTGAAGAAGTGACTTGCCCACAGTCACACAGCCAGTTAGAGATGGAGGCAAGATCAGAGTAAGGCTGCGTCTAGACCAGTCATCGCTGCACCACACGGAGCCAGGGAAAAGTGGCTCTGGCTTATGCAGCTTGCTTGAGTCTAACAGCCAGGCTGGCCAGGCCATGGTGTCCTCCTGCAGGACATGAGCAATCTTATGGGTCTGACATCAGATAAGGCACCGTACGCCTACGACGAAGTGAGGCAGAAAAGACCATTTCATCCCTGTTTAAGGACAGATGAAAACAAGGTCACTGCAAATTTCAAAAATATCAAACATCTTTTTCCCTAGGACAATTGAGGCACTGCTGATTCTCTCCCATTTTAGCTTTGAAATCATTAACTTTCCTAATCACAGAGTTATCTCTGCTTCCTGACAGTATCCAATCTAGAGAAAGTCTCACCTCTTTGAACCCTCTCCAAGTCACCCATATCCTATGATAAGCCCTTTCCAATGCCCTCTCGTTGAGATACTCCATGTGCCTCCGACATGTGTTTTCTCCCTCATTGCCATCAGCAGAGAACTCAACTTGTTCGACTACAAGGGGCTTCCTGATGGTCTTGCCTGGAGGCCACTATCACGCTGATTGTGTTGACATCTGGGCAGGTGTCTGTATACACACATTCATACTTAGACCCATAATCTCTAAACCCAAATTCTCATCTAGATATAGAAAGCCTTCTTCAATACACCCAGCTACGGCTTCCAAAATACACACATGTCTACATGCCCACGCACACACACATATACATACAGTTTAGCATCTGTGCCCCTTACCATCTGTTTCCCTGGTCTTGCCAAAGCCCGTGATCCAACAGGTCTTGTTGATGCTAAAGGTCTGTCCATGCATGGGGAGGCAGACAGGGTGGACGTGTGCTGCAACAAGACCTCAAGGCATTAGGGAAGGAACAAGGCAGGAGACTTTGGTGGGGATGAGGGGCAGGAGTTCCAGTGTCCTAGGATCCCCATTCTTGTTCCAAGTGGCTCTGAATTCTCCAGGATGTTGAACTGACCAGGCAAGAAATGTAATCACTTTGTCTGAACCCACCAGTTTTTGGGTGCTGCTAAATTCCTCAAAGCCACTCCGATTACAGTGGTCCCCACATAGGCAGGTGCACAGCCTTGGAAGCTTTCTTATACCAAAGTGATACTGAGCAGCTGAGGGTCTTTCCCCACCTATAGTCACTGCACTGGCCAGGCCTCTTCCATGCCTTTATCTCAGAGTAAGGGTCAGCTGCAAGTTCAGTCCAAGATGTTAGGGCCATGGCATCTCACAGTGCATGCAGGCTGACATGGGAAGAAACCTGCTGACTGGCCAGGGACCACAGTTCTTTCTACAAATGTTCACCTGGTATAGAGTGACAAAGCTCTCCAAGCAGGAGAAGCACATTCTTGGAGTCACAGATCCCAAAGCCATGCTTACTTGCCATTACACTCAGCAGTATTTTGAAGGTGCTATCGAGTAGCACTTCATAGGCACCTTCTGTAGCCTAGTGCCCCGGGGTGGACTAGGGCATTGACCACTGTGATCAACTTTCAAGAAAAAAATATTACTAGATGAAATTTTTCACTATTCTCAAACATTTGTTAGGTTTATCTGCAGCATCCTAGAACAGTGCCTGACACATATTAAGTGCTCAATAAACATTTAAAGACTGTCAGAGAGAAAGGAAAGAAGGAAGAAAAGAAAAAAAGGAAAAAAGGAGGGAGGAAAGAAAGAATGAAGAGCTCACAGACCCCCGCCCAGCCAGGTTGCTCCCGGCACTGTAGGCCTGGGACTCGCCCAGGCTTGCCCTGGCACAGCTGTTGCTCTGAACTTGCAGACAGACCCAGGGTCCGGGCGGCGTCACACTCTGGGGTACACTCTGCCTAGCTCCCTGGGACTGAGAGGCCTTGGCCCCCACCCAGTTAAGGTGGAGGCTCCACCCGTATGCCCCGGGAGGCCGCCCTCCTTTGCTGCGCACAGGACCCAGCTCTACCAGGTCCCACAATTCAGCGTGACCCAAGACTCAGTGCAACCCTCAGGGGAACACCCAGCCAGCCTCGCAAGACACAGAGTCACATAGGTTCTAGAAGAAAATGACAAAACGAAAGACCAAGAGGCAGTCTCAGTCCCCCAGCCCACAAAGAACAAACCCAAGAGACACTGAAATGGAAGACAGTGGGAGTCACACAAAGGGACTTTCTGAAATGATAGGAAATGCAATAAAGAAGCAGCTTGATGAAGCTATAGAGAAATTCAAATCAGAAATATTCTTTCAGCTAAAAAATGAAATGAGAATCATTATTAAACAAATGTGTGTATCTAAAGAAGAGCAAGACAAAAAAATAGAAGAACTTAAGAAAATGATCAAAACCTTGAATGAACAATATAAGACACAAACAGAATGCATGAAACAGATGCAAAGGGAAATGCAAGAAATGAAAAATTCCATGGAAAGTTTGAAAACCCGCTTAAATGAAGCTGAAGATAGAATCTCAGATCTTGAAGACAGCATGGGAGATCATGGCCACGAAAGAAAAGATCTCCTAAAAGTAGTAAGGAACCAAGAAACAACAATTCAACAGCTGCAGGACAATGCCAAGAGAAATAATGTAAGATTAATAGGCATAAATGAAAAAGTAGGGGTCAATACTAATGACCTGCGAAGACTATTCACAGAAATAATAGCAGAAAACTTTCCAAACATGGGAAGAGAATCTGAAATACAGGTAACTGAGGCATACAGAACCCCAGTTAACCACAATCAAAATAAATCCTCACCCAGACATATAATAATAAGGGTATCAGAAATATAGCACAAGAACAAAATACTAAAAGCTGTCAGAGAAAAGAAACAGATCACCTATGAAGGAAAGCCTATCAGAATCATGGCAGACTTCTCAGCACAAACCTTTAAGTTAAGAAAAGCTTGGAGTGAAGTATTTCAAACCCTGAAAGAAAATAACTTTCAACCCAGATTGATGTATCCTGCAAAACTATCCTTAAAAATTGATGGAGAAATAAGATACTTTCATGACAAAGAACAACTGAAGAAATTTATGGCCACCAAACCAACACTACAAAGAGTACTGAAAGACACTCTAGAAAGAGACAAAGATAGCCACAATCTTAAGAACAACAACAAAAGGAAACCACTAAGCAGGACAAGTAATTAAACAGAAAACGTAGAAAACCAACAACAGAAAGATATCAAGATAGGGATGAGCCAGTACATATCAGTTATATCAATCAATGTAAATGGTCTCAACTCACCAATAAAAAGAAACAGACTAGCAGAGTGGGTTAAGAAACAAAATCCAACAATATGCTGTGTACAAGAAACACATTTCACTCAAAAGGAAATTCACAGACTAAAAATCAAAGGCTGGAAAACAATACTCCATGCAACAGGAACC